>JACGAQ010003678.1:0-25677 GCA_014119065.1 Orius insidiosus
GGAAATATCTGATGAACCTATATCGAAGGAAAATATCGGAAGAACCGATATATCGGAAGGAAAATCGGATGAACCGATATATCGTAAGGAAAATATCGGAGATACCGATATATCGGAGGAAAATTTCGGATGAACATATATCGGAGGGAAAATATCGGATGACCAATATCGGAGGGAAAATATCGACGAACCGATATCGGAAGGAAAATATCGGAAACCAATATATCGAAGGAAAATATCGATGAACCAATATATCGGAAGGAAAATATCGGAAGAACCGATATATCGGAAGGAAAATATCGATGAACCTATATCGGAAGGAAATATGGATGAACTGATATATCGGAAGGAAAATATCGGATGAACCGATATATCGGAAGGAAATATCGATGAACCAATATCGGAAGGAAAATATCGGAGAACTGATATATCGGAAGGAAAATATCGGATGAACCGTATATCGTAAGGAAAATATCGGAGATAAACCGATATATCGAGGAAAATATGGATGAACTGATATATCGGAGGGAAAATATCGGATGAAATATACCGGAGGGAAAATATCGGATGAACCGATATACGGAAGGAAAATATCGGATGAACCGATATATCAAAGGAAAATATCGATGAACCAATATATCGGAAGGAAAATATCGGAAGAACCGATATATCGGAAGGAAATATCGGATGATATATCGGAAGGAAAATTTCGGATGAACGATATATCGGAAGGAAAATATCGGGATGAACCGATATATCGGAGGAAAATATCGGATGAACCGATATATCGGAAGGAAATATCGATGAACCGATATATCGGATATGATGATATATCGGAGGGAAAATATCGGATTAACCAATATATCGGAAGGAAAATATCGACGAACCGATATATCGGAAAATATCGGATGAACCGATATATTGGAAGGAATATCGGAGAACCGATATATATCGGAGGAAAATATCGGATGAACCGATACATCGGAAGGAAAATATCGGATGAACCGATATATCGGAAGTATCTCAACAACCCTATTCCTCATTGCTGATTCGATAACACCCCTTTTAACTTCCTTAAAAAGTTATTGTGATACCCTTCATGTCGAGTTTTTGGGGAGGGTCTTCCAGACCCCGGAGGGTCAAATTTACCATCTCAACTTTGTCGGTGGCGCTGCCGGCTGTAGCATTTTTTTCCCAGAACACTTTGCCTTCTTTCCATTTTAGGCTTCTTTAAAAAATCTTTCAAATTTTGAACTATGTCGAAGGTATAAAAAAAGTAAGAGAACTTTTTATAAAAATGATTTAATAATCAATATAAAATAGCGATAAATAATTTAATCAATCACAGCCATCCAATACAACCTAAATTAGATTAAAATCAACAATTTTGAATTCACTAATTTTTTAAAACATTTGGCTTTTAATTCCAATAAAATGACAAAATAAAAGCTAAATTTTACAATTTGACTAGATAACCACTATATTTGGATCACATACACCACCACTCAAGATTCATAAGTTGACAGTGCTTAGAGAGGATGTCAGGCAAAACAAAAAATATTTTTCAAAAACTATTTTAAAATGTTCTTTCATTTTTTCTCACTTTACACCCTCACTTCAGTCTTTTGATGTATTTTAAAGTTTGGTTTTGATCATAAATTAATGAAGAAATGATAAAAACATATTTAAGTACTCAAAAATCAACTTTTGTATGATGAGGACCATTCACTCGATTTAATATCACAATAAAGATTAATAAATAATAAAATTAAAACTATTTTTAATCATTCTGTCTCTTGTTTTAGACCGTAACTTAAGTATCGTTCACACCAAAGCCTGGCTGCTTCTCTCCCTTCGCAGCACATCGGATAAACATATTGCTTTTTGTTTCTTTCGCACAAAGTTGGCACGTAGCTTTTATAGACTCCTGAAACAAAAAATTGATTATAAGAGTTGAACTTAGCTTCTTGGCATTTCCTTATTGGTGGGTCCAGTTAAAAATAAAAATAATTTTCTTGTTTACTCCTTATTATCTAATTTATCGGTGACCCAACCGATATCGAAATTGGATTTTTTTCCCCCTTCTTTTTTAATGTTGGCAAAGTCTGAAATCCTAGATTCGCCAAGACTCCCGCAACTGTAACGGTCACGGCAAATATTCAAGAGGCTATCACTTATAGATATTCGCCTTTTTTTTCCCTCCCAAATAATTACCCAACCGAAGCTCATTAGTGATAGAAAAACAAAAATTGATTATGTTGTAATTTCCGCACTCCAATATCAAAAACTGTCAAAGTTTTTTTTTCCACAGAAATCGCAGATTAAAAAAAATTATAATGTGAACTATCTGGGGTCCTAACTACACACCTAATAGAGAATAGCAATATTATTAATTAACGATAATCTGTATAAAAGATTATTGGCCATTCAAATTAGTGATTAGAAGGTCAAAAGTTTTACTATTATTTTTACTTACTTTCTCTTTGCATTCGTCTACGATAATTTTGTGCCAAGGCATCGATTGCCGTCGATTTCTCGGTGCAGCCAGCGCAGTCCCGCAAATAATCACCAAAATGATACACATACAGACCTGCAAAAAAAATTATAAAAAAATTATATTTACAGAAAATTAATAATTAATTTTTAAAAATAAAAAGTATTTAGAGGAATTTTTAAAATATCTCTGTCAATCTTGTACTCTAGGAAAAAGGAGTTTGTGGTCGGAAAAAGAATGCAAATGAGATGAAAAATTGAACGATTTGCATTTTAAAACTAAAAACAAAGTAGGTTTAGTCTGAATAATAAATGAGGTTTCAAGTAAATATTTAAAACGTTCCAATTATTGAAACTGTTTTTTTTTTTCTTCAAGTACGAGTACAATGTCGATTCAGACCAAGGGTGATTTCAAAGGCGATAACGTTCAATAAAAAAAGAAAAGGATAAATTTTTTTTAATGGAAAAGAAATGTTTTTATAAAAAATTCGAGATTTTATGATAAGAGATAAAATTTGTAAAACGCAATTTTTTTCTTATAGGATCCCCGAATGGATTTTAAAACTTCAAAAACTACGAAAAGAAATGCACTTTTCCCCTATAATTTTTTTTTGGGGAACCTACGAAAAGATAAGCCCCCCTTTCCTAGAGCCAGAGTTATAGAGCTCCCTTGGTCAAAATAAACATCCTAATTGACTTCCTTAAAGAAGTTATTGTGATACCATCCACGTCGGTTTTTTCTTTCTGATTTTCTGATTAAAAAGAAAAAGAAATTGCTGCACTACCTTTATTCAGTTATTTTGTCTCTTTTTTGAAAATTTCCATAAAGATTTTTAGGTAGATTTTTTTTTTCTGTTAGACAAACTTATTTTTAGTGAAATAAACTGGCTTGTAGTTGAAAATCAATTCTCTTTAATTTTTATTCTATTCATTTTCTCTAGGACGCACTGTTTTCACTTAAAACCTTCATATCTCCTAAAATATTGCTCTGACGGAAAAAACCAATATATTTTATGTAGTAAATTTCCGTAGCTACAACGTTTACTTGAACATTTTTTCGTTTTGAGCGACGGTTTCCGAGATATAAGGGAAAAACCTTTGGAGAATCTGGATGCTAAATCGTTAAAACGTTCTAGAAAAAAACCATCAAAATGAACCGATTTTGTGTCCAAGGCCTTTTAAGTCTCTTCTTTCTAATTTTGACCAAAAATACGTTTTGTGACGTCACAATCGGGGAAAACTGGTAGCATTTTGAGATCAATATTTACAGATGTCTTTCTCTTTTCTCTTTTGTTTCTTTCTTTTTCTTGCTAGACTGTCCTGGCTTATTTTATCAAATTTTATTCGAATTGAGCTGACTTTTTACTCCACTTTCATGAGGAGCCTTTATTTCTTCATTTTTTAAAATAAATAATTTATGTTCTATATTGGTTTCTAAATATAGCAACGACTTTTCCCTCTGATTCTAATCCTTTAAGGCTATTAAAGTATTAACTGTTAACAAACGGATTATTTCAAATAATCCTGTAATTAATTTTTTAAAATTTCATCGATGACGTCGGAATAAAAGGGTGGAAATTCTGGACTTGAGGACTGGGGAGAGTAAAACAATTTAGAAACATTAATAATCCGGGCTAATATGCCAACACACGGGTAACCAATTATTGGTTCATTAATCGAGCCGGATCTGTCATAAGTCTAACTAAACCAATTAGAAACGTAATTTAGCCCCCGACTGTGGTTTACATGAAGGTTGAATCTACTTTTCAGCGAGGAACAATAAAACCAGACATGAACAATCAAATTAGTTTATTAATAGATACTCATTTTAAACTTTCGAACTTTAATGAATAAATTAAGAAGGTGTAGATCGTCGCGTTAGTTCTAACACGGATAATTTTTATCAATTTTGAGTTAGACATTGTTTCTGATGGTAAATTTTGGTGGATCGAATTCCGTTGGTAGTTTAACCCTATTACCAACAGAAAACGCGTAGTTCACGATTTAGCCAACAGGTGAGAAATTTGGCTCTCCTGAAATTGGAAAAATGACTTGTCCGGTGTTAGAACTAACGCGAGGAGATGCATAAGTTTGTGATTGTAGGAATCCTCAGACAAAAACAAATCAAATTAAAAAAAAAATTCGGTGTCTTAGGTCAACGTTATCGGATTTTTTGAGGAAAATATTGCAAAAATTCGGTATTTTTAAAAATGACAAAAGAGGCCATATGAATAGTCAAATCTACATGAAATTTTGCGTGGATTACGAATCTGAAATAAAAAAGTAGGGCTTCTCATTTGAAACACGAATTAGTTTCTATTCTGGGCACCCTGTGAATCCAATGAGGCGCTCCGGGTACGAAGGGCGAACTCGACAAAACGTAGTTTCGAGATATTCGCATTTTAAAGTTTCGGTTTTTAGGTATTTAAAGGGGAAAAAATGGCGAACTCAACATAAAAATTATATGGGTGTATTCACCAAGAGGTCTAGAATCTGAAAATGAAAAAAAAAAAAAACTGGAGGACCCTTCCCCAAAAACCCGACGTCGAGGGTATCACAATAACTTCTTTAAGAAAGTTAAAAAAATTTGTCCGATGTCGAGTTCGCCCTTCGTACCCGGAGCGCCTCAAATACATTTTAAACTACCTTAATCAGTTTTTAGATTAAAATTAAAAGAGTTTTACTTTACAAGTTTTTCATATAACCCATTTTTAACGCTTTCCTAGCCGACCTGCCTATTTGAATGTAGTGGGAAGAAATTTGAGGTGTCCCGTCTTTTCCGTGTGGTCTGGATGGGCAAAAACTTTCATTATTTCCCACCAAATATTGAAAATTTTCGATAGTTGGGATGAGAAATTATTTACTTTAGGGCCATCTCATGACTAGTACTTTTTCTGGTCATTTTTGGCTTAACGAGGTGGATATTAAATAGAAATGGAGTTATTGTGCTCTAGTAACTGGCCTTTATGAAAAGGTTCTTCATCGGAATTTCGTAGTTATAAAGTTGAACAATCCCTTCTTTCTTGTCAAAAAAAGTTATTGTGATACTCTCGATAGACGGTTTGAAAGCAAAACTTTCTTACGTCGATTTGAAGGGTGAATTTTTTTTAGGTAGATTTCAGTTATCTTGAATTGAGGCGCTCCGGGTACGAAGGGCGAACTCACATCGGACAAATTTTTTTTTCATTTTCAGATTCTAGACCTTTTGATGAATACACCCATATAATTTTTATATTGAGTTTGCCCTTTTTTCCCCTTTAAAATACGTAAAAACCGATATGCGGCAAAGCTCTAACTGCGATATCCGAGCGGGTACGAAGGGCGAACTCCACATACAAGTCCACAACCCCCACTCCTTTTCCCATTCTAGGGCATGACTTTCTGTTGAGTTCGCCCGTAACATAAAACTTTAAAATGCGAATATCTCGAAACTACGTTTTGTGAGTTCGCCCTTCGTACCCGGAGCGCTCAATTTGTCTCTCACCCCCTTCAGACGGCCTTCCTTCGCTATTTTTCACTGAATACTTCAAGGCCGTAATTTTTGTACTGATTTTCACCAAACTTTCTTTCGATAATATTATCTTCAAACACGCCTTGCGGTAGTATATTAAATCAAAAAATAAAAAACTTTTTTTTCCCCTCATTTGCAAAGGTAGGTACTGTCGTGGCGAGCTTCCCAGCCAGGGTCTTATTTTAACGCGAAATGTCTTGAATTTTTCAAAACTAGAAAATCCCTTTGAAATTTTAGTTTAAAATATTTTTGTTTAATAAAAACTACCATTGCCTAAGCATGGGGGGGGGGGGGCATTGCTGGAGAAACTACTTTTATTAATTCGGAAATCGATTCGGCGAAATTTGTTTTTCCCGTAGGGATCCTAAGGTAATATTTAATTTTCTCAGGATTTGCAATATCAAAATAGCAAAGCAAATAACGACCAATATAATTTAGTTAATAAATTAAATAGTTTAATATAAATTAATTCATTTCTTTAAAACTATAATTAAGTTAATGTTTTTTTAAAACTTACAGCGGATAGATGTGAAGACATCATTGAAAATTAGGATCCAAAAGATTTGCGATAAAAAAAAAATCACAAGACACTTAAAATTGAGAGAAAAACCACTTTTTAGGAAGAAAATTTGAGAACGTGTGGAACAGAACTCGTTTTCGATATTCACGACTCTTTTTGACTCTCGTCTCTGATAAAAGATACGAACCAATTTTGTATATATATCACTCTCGAAGAAAGAGTCACGCGTCGAATGTGACGTTTCGCGTGTTCGAGCCCACCTCTTTTTTCTTGTCTTTTATTTTTTTACATCTCTCCTCACTTAATATTTGACCGAGTGGGATCCTCTGAATCATTTCGGTGACAGACGGGAGGGCGACGTTCGTACCGTATTTCAAGTGACTTTCGCTTATTTGAGTGCCGCCTCTCCCGCGCGTCGCGGCCATAAGTGGATACGGTCAAACGTCAAAAGCCCCCTCTTCAATCCACCTCGGAAATTTAGACCATCCTGTCTTATTTTATCAAACATTCTTTACTACCTAAATATTTCCGGGTTTTTTATTACAAAATATACGTCGAAAACAAATCATGTAGAAGTAAAAAGTCCAAAAAAAAAAAAAATCATCATTTACTTATAAATGTAAAAAAAAACTTGATATTATACATTTTAATAAAAGCGGACCATTTTTTTAAAGTTAGGAAATCGTCGAATTCAATAATAATCGTCGTAGTACTCGGCTTCTTCCTCTTCTGCTTTTCAAATTTGTAGCTATTCACCACGATCATAAAAATGGAAAGAATTACTGAAGGCAATTTTTTTTTTCTTTTCTTTACTGGACCTACTTATCCACAAAGCGAGCCCGGCCAAAGGAATCGCACATTTCGCAGTGAGTTCGATCGTTATAAACGCAATGGCGAAAAATAAAATTGCGGCGATATTGATGAACATCAAAATGCAGTATAAAAGAAGGCACTGTCTAATATAGTCACACTTTCCTGGAAAAACAGATGAGGAAACAAGGGTTTTTTTTACAAAAATAGTTGGGGAAATTGTGTATTTCGTAAATTAATTTGGCAACCTTGATTGTGTTGGCTATAGGCCGGAGGTAAAGCCCTCAGAGCCTTCATGAAGCTAAGTACTGGTTCGAAGAGCTTCCAACGAAAACTTCCTTAAAGAGAAGTAACAATATAGGAGGGGAAGTATAACGGAGGGGATAAACGAAGGGGAAGTATTGGGAGGGAAGTATAACGGAGGGGGAAGAATAGGGAACAAAAGTATAGCAAGAAGGGAGGGAAAGTATAAAGAAGGGGAAGTATAAGGAAGGGGATATATAGGAGGGGAAGTATAAGGGGGGGGAGTTTTTTTTTTTTTTTTTCGAAAAATTTTCCAATTTCTTTTTAAATTTGAGCTTTTTTTTTCTGAAAAAATTTCCCTAAGTTCTTTTTTTTTCGCAAATTTTGCCAAGTGTCAAGGTAGAAATAATGGGCATTCTGGCCTACGGATGTGCCTCTCGTAATGGGTAGAAGTATGAAATTTCTCCCTACTAAAAAAAAAAAAAAAATAATTAAAAAGTGGCAATTTTTTACACCAAAAATTAATAAAAAATATAAGGAGTAATTGGTGAAAATTTGGTGAAAATCGGACCAACGGTTCGGCCGCAGCGAATTTTTTAAAACTTCAAACAGACATATCTCAGCCATTTTTTCGAAATTCAAAAATCGCCCTCGCTACATTCTTTCACCGGCTAAAGAAATATGTGAAAATTTGGTGAAAATCGGATGAAAACTGTGGCTGTAAAGTGTTCCGAAAAAAATGCTACGGTCCGGCCGCACGACCGACAAAGTTTAAATCGGTTTAGATCCATTTTCGAATTGACCCTCCGGGGTCTGGGACCCTTCTCCAAAACCCGACGTGGAGGGTATCACAATAACTTCTTAGGAAGTTAAAAAGTAGGGATTTTTCCTAAAAATCCAGAAATTTATAAATTTTTTACCGCCCAGATTCCCAGGAGAGTACAAAACCAGCTCCAAGTAAGAAAAATGCAAAAATAACTCCAGCGCTCATCGGATACGTTTCTACAAAAATCTATTAAAAGTTCTTGTGGCAAAAGCAATTTTACCTGGCGACGGAAAACCTTGTTCGACCATATGTCGTACGACCAAAATAAGCCCAACTAAACCTAAAACCTAAAATTTCATCAAATAATAAAATTAAAACACTTTTCTCTTACTACGCAAATCCAACCAACAAATGACTACATATCTCACTGGACAGCAACAGCAATATCGGATTCTGCAGCAACCAGAACATCCCATTGTTCAACAAAAATTTTTTTTTCATGTGTTTATTTAAACAAATCAAGAAATTTAAAGAATAAGAAATCATGGGAAAAAAGGTAGATCTAGAAAGGTGAGATAGACATGTGGAGTTTCCCCTCAGTTTTTCCCTTATCTCCGAGTTTACGGATCATCAATTTCTTTCTCGTCTGGAAATATGCTCTTCAGTCCTGAGTCTAATCTAGACCAGAGGGCCTTCATTGCCTACTTTCTCCTCTCCCCTTCGCTCATCTTTTTGCTCTTTTCACATTCGAACCTCATTGCCCATTCCCCAGACAACAGACGTCCTCAGAGAAGGAAATGTACCGGTATAGCCAGAGATGTCATCAAAGAAATAAAAGGTTTTCCTTTTTTTCATCATCTAACTCGTTTACTCTTCTCTTAAAAGCATTTTTTAAACAAGTTGCCGGATACACGCGCTTAATAATTACTTTTAATAAAAACAATAAATTTTAATGTTTTTATTACCTTCTTCATTTTTCCTCCTTTTGTTTAAATATTAATTTATTTTCAGATTCAAAAGGAGCAAAATATTTGACTAAAGGTATTAATTATGAAGTATGCGATGTATAATAAATTAGGTTAATTATCAAATAAATCTTCGTTGTGCTTGCTGCTTGTCAGGCCAGAAATAGATGAAATTTCTCCAATTAATTGACTAAAAAGCTTAACGGTTTTCGCCGCAAATAACAAAAATGGTGCTGCCCTTATGGATCAGGTAGTAATCCCGTCGTCGATTTCTAGACGTTGAATTTTATAACTAAAAAGACGATCTTTCCGAGTATAGTGAAGCTGGAAAAAAGATGGAAATCGTGAGTTTCCGATGGGTCGATTCTTACCGAGAAAGGCGATTAGGAACGATATATTGAGGACATAGGCGTGGAGAGGGATGTTTCCGTAAGAGAGAATAGCGCCAATTGACACAATTACAGAATAGGAAGCGAGAACAGTGAACTGGTTTCGGCGTGGTCGACGACCGTCATTGTATCCTAAACAAAAGAGGGACGTTAGAATTAAACCCTCCCGCCTCCGTCATTTACAGTACAAACGCCGATGAGGGTCGAAATCCCGGTCGAAAATAGTACGAAGAAAAACGTCGCCAGCACTAGTATACTCGCCATCTCTACAAAACAAATTGAAAGAATATTTTTTTATTTTTTACCAGTTTTGTTTTTTGGATTGTACGAAACTGCAAGCACTGGCAAGCCTAGGACTGCAAAAACCTGTAAATTTCAGAATCTAGGTCACTATCAAACTAATTTTGACCACCCTCACACACTATGCAAGTCCATCCACGAACTGCGATGCCTGTTTCAAGTTACAGCAGCAACAATGCGTTATGGCGCAGGAGTCGCAGCGACACATATTCCGTGTTGTAAACAGTTCTTTTTCTCACCATCTGTTTTTATGAAATTTAAAGTTTCCAATTTGATAACGATATTTATTTATTTTACATTCCAAGGAGATGGGAAGAAACAGGGATAACCTAGAATGTTTCCAAGTACGCCGTTAGCACGTGACGTCCTAGCGCTTCAGTAGAGGCGCCAAAATTCAAATTTGGTACGCTTCGTATTGTTTTAGATAAAAAAATTTTTATATTAACGACCTGTTTTTATGAAATATTTAAAATTTCCAATTTGATAACGATAAGGAATTTTATTTATTTACATTCAAAGGAGATGGGAAAAAAAGGGATAACCTAGAAAGTGTTTCCACAGTTAGCACGTGACGTCACTTCAGTAGAGGCGCCAAAATTCAAATTTAGTACACTTCGATATTATGTTTTAGATTAAAAAACGCTCATATTAACGACCTGTTTTTATGAAATATTTAAGTTTCCAATTTGATAACGATAAGGAATTTTATTTATTTACATTCAAAAGAAGATGGGAAGAAAAGGGATAACCTAGAAAGTGTTTCCACAGTTCGCCGCTAGAGCGTCCGAGCGCTTCAGTAGAGGCGCCAAAATTCAAATTTTGTTTTAGATAAAAAACATTTATGTTTTGATGAAATAGAGGACAAACATGGAAAATCACCGGCGAATATATATCAGAAAAGAGGATTAGATTAATTAATCGCCTGTCCCGGTGTATCTCGACGTTATATGATATGTGACGAAATAGATTCCTCTCATCTTTAACGCTCAGGGAATGATAACGCCTTTATGTACTCCACCGCGTGTATCGTCCCGACGAAATTTGCATATTCAAACCGTTGATTTAAAATCCTTTGTAGTTTAATTTAAATTAATAAATCTCTCGACAAATCTCGGTTTCGCGAACATACGCTTCGGCGTTATTAATTATAATTTTGAAGCTTTCACGATATCAAAATACCTGAATATTGAATTTCATAGTCGTTTCAATTAACAAAACATTTTTTAAAAGAACCATTAAAAAACCCATTTACCCCTAAAAGCTGAAGATTAGAGACTTCCTTGTGGAACATCTTCTCTCAAAACTTGGCATAACTTCTAATCTTAATTAATTGTCAATTTAATAATAGAGGCGTTTATCGAGTTTTAAAAGGAGAATATCTATTGGCCTAAATAAACAAAATTATTTTCTTTATTTTTTCAGGGTCAACTCAATAAAAGGTCGCTCTTGTCAATTGTAAAATTAACCCTCATGGACAACAGGTTTTTATTTAAAGGTAGCTAACCTAAAATTGGCCATTTTCATGTTTAAATTCGCTCACTAAATAGGTAAATTATATGAGGCGCTCCGGATACGAAGGGCGAACTCGACAATTTTAAAGTTTCGGTTTTTTACGTAATTAAAGGGGAAAAAATGGCGAACTCAACATAAAAATTATATGGGTGTATTCACCAAGAGGTCTAGAATCTGAAAATGAAAAAAAACTGACGTCGAGGGTATCACAATAACTTATTTAAGGAAGTTAAAAATTTGTCCGATGTCGAGTTCGCCCTTCGTATCCGAAGCGCCTCATATAAATAAGATTTAAATAATTAGATTTAAATAATCAATGATTAGAATAATTACGAAACTTTCCTAATTAAAAATTTTCTACACGTGACATCTTATCTCGGAATCTTATAAGAAAATCAATCAATAAAAATAACGAGAATGCACTAGAATAAGTCGAAATGCGTAGAAAATTGTGAGCGTTGACATGCCAAAAGGTCGTTCCCCATTCTGGTCAAAAGTTCAACGAGTTTGTATTAAACTTTTTTTTTTAATTTCTCTTTCTCATCAATTTGTGCCAATTAAGATATAGATTACAAAGATTAGAAGGCAGAAAAAAAAAAAGCCTTCCGGCAACGAATAATAACAATTATTGGCAATTGTAGAGCCAAAATAATATCTTATTGTTTAAAAGAAAAAAAAATTTTTTTAATTGAACCACTCGACCTTTGTGCTTTTTACTGAGAGATCTCACCTATAGAGTAGCAAAAAAAATTATTTTTTATTTAACTTTTTTTTTATATTTAAGCGAACGAAAAAAATCTTTATCTTAACTTTTGCATGATTACAGTGACAATAAGGCATAATTTTATTTCTTTTTTAAGAAACAAAATTTACATAGTTAGTCCATCGCGATTTTGCTTGAAAATAGCTATTTAATATGATAATTTTAAATAGTGATTTCGATGGAATTTCATTAACTTCCTTCAGAAGAACTAAAACTTAATTGAGGCGCTCCGGTCCGGGTACGAAGGGCGAACTCGAATCGGACAAATTTTTTAACTCCTTAAAGAAGATATTGTGATACCCTCGACGTCGGGTTTTTTGGGGAAGGGTCCTCCAGTTTTTTTTCATTTCAGATTCTAGACCTCTTGGTGAATACACCCATATAATTTTTATGTTGAGTTCGCCATTTTTTCCCCTTTAATACTTAAAAACGAAACTTAAAATGCGAATATCTCGAAACTACGTTTTGTCGAGTTCGCCCTTCGTACCCGGTGCGCCTCAATTGTACATTTTTTTTTTTTTTTTTTTTTTTTTTTTTTTTTTTTTTTTTTTTTTTTTTGTAGGATGATGCTATTATTTTGAATTTTTGATGTTACGCTGATGGATTAATAGCCAAAGTTGTAATAGCGTAACATGAGAAAATAGTTATTAGATTTACTAAGTAAGTAGAATTTTAGGGAATTTTAAGTTAAAATTTTAGATTTTTTCTGTCAAGTGAAAAGGATGACAATCCCATATAGTTTTTTTTAATCCTATTACAGCTTATCAAATTATTTAATAATCAGAACTCAATGGAATGTTGATAAAATTAACCTTTGATACTAGATAAAAGAAATAAAACGGCGCGTCGGAAGGCGCGTCGCGACAAGGACTGAGGCGTGGCTGAAATTAGGCAATTTCCTTGCTTGAATTGAAATGAGGCGCTCCGGGTACGAAGGGCGAACTCGACAAAACGTGGTTTCGAGATATTCGCATTTTAAAGTTTTCTGTTAAGGGCGAACTCGACAGAAAAGTCACTCTCTATTATTTTCGTGGCGAGATTTTAGATTTTATAGAGTCATAGAGGAAAGGGTTTTTTAAAAATTTTCGAATATTTTTTACGATTATTAATTCACAAAATGTAATATTTTTATTTCGTGGCGGTGAGCTGTCCCAAGAGGAGTGGGGCTCCGGAAAAGGAGTGGGGGGACTAGGATACGAGTTCGCCCTTCGTACCCGCTCGGATATCGCAGTTAGAGCTTTGCCGCATATCGGTTTTTACGTATTTTAAGGGGAAAAAAGGGCAAACTCAATATAAAAATTACATGGGTGTATCCTTCAAAAGGTCTAGAATCTGAAATGAAAAAAAAAATGTGTCCGATGTCGAGTTCGCCCTTCGTACCCGGAGCGCCTCAAATAAAAAAAATTTAAGAAATGTCCTTTTTGAGTGCTCAGAGGTTGAGGAAGTGAAAAAACCTCTCTTTTTAGGTAGGTTTTTCAATATTGCGACATTTGTTCAAACAATGCAGAATTTATAAGTTTATTCGCAGCTGTGTTAAAAAATTAATTTCAGTTTTAGGTATTTTGAATAAATACAGATGCTAATAAAAGGTCTTCTTTTATTTATCTTTACTACAAAACCAATTTACATAGTCCATCGCTATTTAGCTCTACACCCGGGGAATTTTTTACGTAATAAAATATTGAACTTAGTATGCTCGGAGAGCATGGTTTTGTTTGCACAAAAAACTTTCCACTCATTTTCAAAATAAATCTTTCAAGGGTATGCCATTCAAAAATTTATTGCTCTCAGACAAGAGATACGGAGTTGGTTTTAAAATTTAACGGTTTTTTCTTGTTCACTCCCATAACCGCATTAGAAGCGGTTGAATAGGTTAATTTTAACGTCAGGGAGTTGATGTGTTTCTTTTTTCCTCCCATCTTGACTTGATGAAATGAAGTTTTAAATAAGTTTTTTGTTTGTGGCTTTCGCCATACGCACGAGCGCCCATGGAGCCTAAAAAGACTGAAAATTGAGGCGCTCCGGATACGAAGGGCGAACTCGACATCGGAATTTTTTAACTTCCTTAAAGAAGTTATTGCGATACCCTCGACGTCAGTTTTTTTTTTCATTTTCAGATTCTAGACTTCTTGGTGAATACACCCATATAATTTTTATGTTGAGTTCGCCATTTTTTCCCCTTTAAATACGTAAAAACCGAACTTTAAAATTGTCGAGTTTGCCCTTCGTATCCGGAGCGCCTCAATTTTACTACTTGGCAAGGAAACGTTGACCTTGGAGGACATTTTGGGATTTCCTAACCCCTTTTCTTGAAATCTCAAAATAATTGTTAAAAAATTGCTAAAATTAGACCTTAAGGTGAAAGGTGATTTGGAGCTTGGACAAGACAGCGATATGTGTGCGAGAGAGAGAGAAACCGAAATTTTGGGCAGTTCTCACGCTTCTAAAATTGGTCCGATTTGATTTTTTCAAATTGGAATGTACTCAGTGGTACAGTACAAAATTCGGAATCTAAAAAAAAATTTTTTTTTGACGCCAAAATCAAAATTTTGAGCCAAAATTTTTAAATTTTGCGAAATTTGAAAAAGTGGTCAACAGCCCAGAATCGTTAAAAAATCCTGAATCCAACGACGTTAGTATTATAAAGATCGGATAAAAAATGGCGTCCGAAACGCGAAAATGCGAATTTCCGTTTGATGTTCGCCGCCCGTCTACGTCAGCGTTGGGTGAAATTTTGATGTTTCTTTCGATATTCAGTCTTTCTCTGCCGAATCCTTGGTTTTTATTTTTTTAACACAAATTTCTTTGGCCGGTGAAGAAGAATGTAACGAGGGCGATTTTTGAATTCGAAAAAATGGCGGAGATATGTCTGTTTGAAATTTTAAAAAATTTGCTGCGGCCGAACCGTTAATCCGATTTTCACCAAATTTTCACCAATTACTCCTTATATTTTTTAAGAATTTTGGCGTAAAAAAATTGCGACTTTTTTATTTATTAACTTTTTTTTAGTAAGGAGAAATTTCGTACTTCTACCCTTTACGAGAGGCACATCCCTAGGCCAAAGAGCCCATTATTTCTACCTTGACACTTTGAAAATTTTTCGAAAAAAAGAACTTAAAATTTTTTCAAAAAAAAAGAGTAAGAAAAACCCGGAAAATTTTTCGAAAAAAAAACTTAGAAAATTTTTCAAAAAAAAACTTAGAAAATTTTTCGAAAAAAAAAAAAATAAAAAAATCCCTAGGCCAAAGAGCCCATTATTTCTACCTTGACACTTTTAAAATTTTTCGAAAAAAAAAACCGGAAAATTTTTCGAAAAAAAAAGTTTGACAAAAAACTTAGAAAATTTTCAAAAAAGGAACTTAAAAATTTTTCAAAAAAAAAAAGGAAAACCCGGAAAATTTTTCGAAAAAAAAACTCGGAAAATTTTTGGGAAAAACAAACTTGGAAAATTCTCCTTTATACTTTCCCTCAAAAAAAATTATACGGTTTTTTTGGAAAAAAAAAGAAAAACTGCAAATTTAAAAAAAAAATAGGAAGGAGTGTGATTATTATTTTATTTTTTATTTCTATAGTTACTGTATAATTTTTTATTGCTGTATATTATATTTTTTTCTTTTTCATAAAGAAATATTTCTGAATTTTTAATTATTAATTAATTTATTTTCATTAGTTTGCATTTTTTCCCCTAAAAACGAATAGTATGTGGTGAAAATATGAGGTGAAGAGTGAGGAAGAATATTGTTTTTAGAAAAATAATTCGATGGGGGGATATTTTTGTATGACAGGCAATAAATTAGAACGTTTACATTGTTTATTCCTCAAGTCTTCCAAAATGACTCCGCCCCTCGGAAAATCTTTTGATCCTTCGGGACACGATTACGATCGATCTAATCATACGATTTTCTTATGTCATAGGTTTTTGGAATCGGGGAATCGTGAGCTATAATTTGTATACCGGCGATTTTCGAAAAAAGGCCGAGAAAAAAAAGATAGATTTCGGATTTTCCGGATGGAAAATTTTTTGGAAAATCGGTATGCCTAACCCTTATTCATTTTTGGATTTTAAAACGAAAACCGTTTTCAAAATTATTTTCATGGACATGGAGGGTAAAACTAAAATTTGTATTTAATGGCTTATTAATTTTAGTATTATTGTTATCGCTTGAACACTTGCTTTCATGCAAACTACCTGTGTTGAAATCACATTCTATATCTCTAAATATCTAGAAAAAAAAAATACTAGGGTAGGCAGAGAAAGACCGAATATCGAATGAAATGAAAAATTCCCCCCACCGCTGACGTAGACGGGCGGCGAACATCAAACGGAAATTCGCATTTTCGCGTTTCGGACGCCATTTTTTATCCGATCTTTATAATACTAACGTCGTTGGATTCAGGATTTTTTAACGATTCTGGGCTGTTGACCACTTTTTCAAATTTTGCAAAATTTAAAAATTTTGGCTCAAAATTTTGATTTTGGCGGCAAAAAAAAATTTTTTTTTTTAGATTCCGAATTTTGTACTGTACCACTGAGTACATTCCAATTTGAAAAAATCAAATCGGACCAATTTTAGAAGCGTGAGAACTGCCCAAAATTTCGGTTTTCTCTCTCCCTCGCACTCGTATCTTCTGTCTAACACAGAGTTGCCACACTTGTAGTCCCCTTTCACCTTAAGTTGAAATGTTGAGGGTATACATCAAAAATCTTTTTTTGAGTTTTTCTCGAGCCTATAATAAAAGATTAATTAAGTGCGTGGATCAGGAAACTGGCGGCGCGGGAGACCGGGAGCCCACGGAGTGTCTTTGAAAATTAGTAGCGAGAAGTTTGTGCGGTTTCGCCCGTTCCGCTTTGCCTGGCTGAGCTAAGAATCTGCATTTTTTCTCCCTTGGTATTTGAAAAAAAAAACTTTAGCTTTTTATACGAGTTTTCCGGTCTCTTCCCCTCTTGCCCTTCTTTCTTTTCTCATGGCTAAACCCATTTTATATGATTTTTGGGCGTTTTTCTCCATCTTATGGTCAAAAACAGTTGTTTTGTTACAGTTTTTGGGGGATCAGGTGCATATGCTATCTTGGGCGTTTCTGTGGTCTTTTGGCAGAGGAAAGAAAACCAGGTTGTTTGGGGGAAAAATTCTGAGGTTTCTACACTTGTTTATCTATGTGAATCTCCTTGTCCCTCCGCCCTGTATAATAGATGAGTTCTATCTAATTTTTTTCGGTGTTTCCATATTTCTTCTTACCTGGTAGAATCTTCTTATGGCCTCGTTTTCCCACAAAATGCCATACGATGGACGGCACTGGATTTCCTCTCACTTCACAATCAAGCGTTAGAGGCTGCCCGATTGCCAAAGTTTTGTGACTTGAAGCGCTTATTATGGTAGGAGCTGTTAAAAAGTGAATGTAAACAATAACTGGCCAAAGTAAACTTACGCATGTCACAGACACCCCATTTTTTCAAGCCGGATTGCGTTTTAGCATTCAGATCGCATATCGAGTCGTACGTTATCCCATCTTGACCGCACACCGGTCTTTTGTCTTGTTTACAAGTGCATAATCTCCCTTCAGACTTAAAAAGTAATAGATTTAAGTGTTTTTTAAAAGTTTAACTTACGGATGTGTCGCATATGAATTCTTTTGAACATGGACGAGTGTCTGAACAAGGCTCTCCGTGAGTGCCGGCGCATATTCCGTCCCGGCAGCAACCGCAAGGGTCCTCTATTTGTACTTCACACGTTTCAGGACATTCTTGAATTTTACATTCCCCGCATTCCAAAGCGAGAAAAGCTTTGAAGGAAACGAAATACGCAAACACGAGCACTCGCAACATATTCGCTTTGGTTTCTTTCATTTAAAAAGGGTCACCCGTTTATATTTTTCCCTCTCTTTTCCGCATCATTCCGTTTCAATTAAACACTAGTTCTAAGAAAACTAATGAAAACCAAGACTTTTCTTAAGATTAAATATGGTTCCTGTTTATATAAACGACTGGGATCTTAAGGATTTTTTCAATTTTAGATAAGACTTGTATCTAGCATATTCAATACCATACTTACATTATCTGTGTCCCGTAAATAACGAACCGCTATTGATCCAAACTGGAAGTGACCGGAAATATTTTTCTTATCAAAATGATTTTCTCCGATAATGTGTGCATCGTAAATTAAATATCTGGTATCATGAGGTCATTTATTCTAAGGTCGTGTATAATGATTTTTAAAAATCTTTAATTGCATCGTTACTTTTCGGACGTTTTGTCATCTTCGATATTTGGTGCAATAGATCTGGCCCTTGCTGTTTATGGGAAAAGTTTTTTTCGACGCCAAAATGTTCTATCTGGTGCCCTTGTTGAGTAAAAGTTACGCTGATTTCAACGAACAGAGGGGGTTTCAAAAAGCAGTTTTTATCAAATGAAAACTATGAAGCTACTATTTATTGTAGAAACCTTCTATATTTTTCTAACAAAAAGTGTTAGCACATAACCCCGCTAGGCCTTTTAACTTCCTTAAAGAAGTTATTGTGATACCCTCCACGTCGGGTTTTTGGGGAAGGGTCTTCCAGACCCGGAGGTAAAATCGAATATTGATCTTTACCGATCTCAACTTTGTCTGTGGTTCCGGCCGGCCGTAGCATTTTTTTCCGGAACACTATACGGCCACAGTTTTCATCCGATTTTCACCAAATTTTCACACAAATTTCTTTAGCCGGTGAAGAAGAATGTAACGAGGGCGATTTTTGAATTTCGAAAAAATGGCGGAGATATGTCTGTTTGAAATTTTAAAAAATTCGCTGCGGCCGAACCGTTGGTCCGATTTTCACCAAATTTTCACCAATTACTCCTTATATTTTTTACGAATTTTTTTTAGAGCAATTAAATCCATGAACGTTTTTTTTTCTAACTTCCTATCTCGATTGAATTAAGCGAATTTTCCTTTAAATATTTCACTTTAGTGAAATGAGTGAAAAGCACTCAAAAAGGAGGGTTGTCTGCAGTCATTATTAATGCAAAGAGTATTAGGCTCGCTGAAGGACAGGATTGGAACTTTGATTAAGCCTTGTTTCGAATTTCACCGCGCAAAAATAATGCAAACATAAAAGCTTATGTTTGATGAATAAGTATTTCGAATTTTCATTTTCTTTTTATTAATTAAACAGCCATGGTTTTTCGTTCGGGAGATCTTCTTTTCTTCCTGCAAATTAATAATTAAAATCTTTCGTTGTATCAACGTGCCTTGTTCGATTTCAAGCGGAAAAGCTACTACGATCGCTGCAGCGAAAAAGGCCGATAATCCACACGATAATGCCAGAGCTAGTTGATAATACATCGTTTGTCCCGGAGGTTTTCTAGTAAGCAAAGCGTTAAAAAAAAGTATAGAGAAGTTTTTTTCACTTTCTCAAAAAGAACGATATAGTGATACCTTGGTAGATGGTTCAGGAAGGGGTCTCTCATTCTATTGAACAGTTTCTTGCTCTCAGGAGAAAAGTTGAAAAGTCACAGGCGTTATCTTTAGTTAAAAACCCTAGTAAAAAGTTAACACAACTACATATTATCTAGGGGTTTTACACATTTAGGATGCGCTTGTTCACATCTTGTAACCTTTAAAATGAGCTGAAAGGACCCGAGCGGATGTTCGTTTTCGAGTTATACCATTGAATTTACAGAAAACGCG
This sequence comes from Orius insidiosus, assembly GCA_014119065.1. NCBI lineage: Eukaryota > Metazoa > Arthropoda > Insecta > Hemiptera > Anthocoridae > Orius > Orius insidiosus. The sequence goes on from JACGAQ010003678.1 coordinate 19,937, forward strand.
GTGTTCGCATATCAGTTTCACTTTAGTTCCTTCAAGTTAAACTGGTGGGCCTCAGAAGTTTTCAACAGTGACTTTTTTTCTCCTGAGAGTCAGAAAATGTCGATTTTTCAATTTTTATGCCTTTTGAAAGTTTGCTGACCGGACTATCTCTTGTCAGGACGGTACTTACAAAACTTGTATTACACAAATGACGATTCCACAAGATGATTTGTCCAAAAAAGTCATAATACCGTAAATAAAAGCGCTGTTTTCGGTATCGTGACCCACCAAATCCGTCGTTGCCGCCAACGCTGTCACCAGCATAACCGAATTTGCCGAGCCTGTACAGAATGTTAAATGGGCGTCTTATTGCGAAATTTCTCACCCAAGAGAACAGCCACGAAAAATATTTGTTCAGATTTGTACTGTGATTGTCGGAATGAAATTGAATCCAGATCGAAGCAATCGCTGCGAGAACTGCCCCAAATGAGAACGTGATCTGCAATTATACTATTTATAATTCATATCCCCCATACAGTAATTTGCATTAAGGATTATGCTAATGTTTGGTAATTATTGGATTCTGTTTATTTACTTTTTTACCGAATCTTTCGTTCAATACTCCTGTAAATAAAGATGCAAATAATGCAGCTGTGTACATAGTCAAAGGGACTAAAGCGATGTTTGCTACGCTCATATGAAGCGCATCGTGTATATAAAGCGGAACCATTGCTTGCATTATACTACAGTAAACTCGAGTGCACATGTAAAAGCATCCGATCCGGTAAAGTTGCCATTGTTTTAAAATCAGCGATTGTCTTCTTTTTTCTGACCGACTGAACGTGAGCGGGGTGCTCTTTAAATTTATACTCTTGTATCGTAAAGAAAAATATCAAAGAAGTTATCCACCGGTGACCATCACGACAATAATGACGGCCTAAAATCGATTTTTTGCGTGTGTTCCTTGTTATTTTTACTTGGAATTTCCATATGTCCTTTTCGTCAGTTCTCCTTCGTCGCTCGATATTTGGCTACCGACTCGGAGCACGACTAAAGTCACGATGTGCACAGCGAGGTTCGATATCGTTGTAAATATATTTCTCAATGCTAAAAGTAAGGTCCGTTCTTTTGCCGAGTAAGTCAATTCCGTCACGAGGGCCAAATGGACCGTGGCAACCGCTGCCCAGCCCATCTGGAACAGTATAATAATACAGCAATAATAAAAAAATTGGAAAAACTGATTTGTCGACGAACAACCAGGACACTCAGAGTACAGCAAAGGCAATGACGTCATCGTTATACACGTCCCTAAAAACTCCATTGTTCAAACGACCTATTTTATAACTTATATACCCAGAAAATACCATGATTTTCGTTTTCCGAAATCTTGAAAAAAAAATTAGGTTATACGAGTCAGATATGTAGCCGATTCCAGGTGTGCATATCGCATCGATTAGCTGTCCTAGAAGCATCAAATAACCGGAAACTTGTGACGGGAACTTGACTATGTATTCGAAAAACAGCAACGTGTGAGCCAACCAAACCGCGTTACTTAAATCATTGAATACGTGCCCCACTGCATATCCGACTCGAATTTTTCCTGTAATTTTGCTACTCATTTCCAAAGAAGAATTTAAAAAGAAATTCAAAACAAATGTTTAATTTATATGGCGGTTTAATCAGATAATCTCACGTTCAAAGATGGTCTACTAGATGGTGTTGGCGCTGGTTAATGATATTTCTAGTTCTCTCGCTTTCTTTTGTTATTTAAAAAGTTTTGTGATTTTTTGGTCCGACCAATTAAAAAAATTGGTGGGAATTTCACCGTTCATGAGGTTGTATTTGTGCACCGTCGCTTTTTTCCTTCACGGTACCTTGAGAATGTTAAGTTTTTGTTTGAAATTTTTAAAAATGTCCGGGATGGGAGGTGATAAAGGATGCAAAATTACAATACAAAAAATTTATTTATACGAGTACTATTATATTTTCATGTACGACTCTTTTAGGTCTGACTTTTGGATTACATTACTTAATTCTAGCATGCTAAAACATATCTTGGAAATACATAAAATACGACTATTAAAATATCCACGTCTCTTCCCATTAAAAACTTATTGAATATATTTTTTTCTTCACTACCTCTTAAAATATTTAAGACACATGATGAAAAAGTGATTTTTATTAAGATTGTCACTTTACTGTCGATTATGGCAACTTGAAACTAAGTAAGCTTTCTCACTCTTCGTGTTCTTGATATTCTACCACCACGGGTTGAAGGTTGAAAATAAAAGAGTGCATTTTTTAAAAAGACAAAGTGGGTTAAAGTGAAGCTGCGTCGGAAACGTAGATAAAGGTGATTTAGATGCAAGAACGTACTGGGTCAAGGTTAAACAGAGTTCTAAATTAACATTTCCGAGGCATTTCCATGAAGTAGCTAACAATAAAAATACAGCGCTTTTCTCATTTGTATTGACCTTTTCAAGCTATTTTGTTTAAATTCAACGCGTTTGTCCCTTCCTAGGATCTTTTCTCTAATCTAATTTTCAATATTATATTATTCTAGAATAAAGAGGAGAGTAAAAGGTTTACAATTAATTTTACATCACAATTGACTTCTAGCCCACAAATAATACATTGATCTCTGTGATTATTTGGACGATAAAGAAAATATATAAAATGAGCATTGTTTTCTTCTTGCTGTTGTTTCTCTAACACTGATACATTTTTCAACAAATAAAATGAATTTAATATGATACGTTTTTTTACAATAAAAAATTTTCAATCTCATTTTAGTTTTACAAATATATAACATTCATTCTCATATTTTTTTGTTAAATTTTTTAGGTATGTATAAAATTTTTTTCTATTTTTTGTTTTAATTGAAAATTCCAAAATTAATCTTAATAATTCCAAAGCGTTTAATTATAAATTTGATATTTTTTGTAACGTGTTTTAAGATGTAGGTATGTAGTTGTGTTTAAAAAAAAAGTCCATTTTAAAAGTAGCCCGCAACGTTTAAACTTGTACTTTTTTGATATCCTGACAAACAATCAGTGTTATTGTCATTTAATGTACAAGATGTAAAACGGCGAATTCGACAATTTGGCGTTGAATGAGGATTATTTACAGAATTATTTTTTGGACGGCTACCATACCGAGCAGTTGGCGTTCGGAGAGGCGCACCATCTGAACTGTCTTAAAGGCGGGCAAGGGTTTCCTCCTCTTCTTGCCGGACGGAGGACCGCCCTCTCACGCGACATCTCTCCGACACCGCAGCTTGCCGAACAGCCGCCCCATTCTCCCCAGTCACCGACTTTGCAGTCTCTTCCCTCTAAAACGTTTGAATTAAAAATTAAAACATTTACGTAAATTACTTATTTTCTTGTATTTCGTTTTTCCTGTGTGAGAATGTTTATTAAACGTTTCTGAAATAGCGTTAACTGCTATGTCATCGATAGTGTCTGTGGGTACGATGACGAAAGCGCCTCTCGTTGGCAACGGAGGTCTGAAAAACAATTTTTAAAAACATTATTTTCTATTCATCTTACATAAAATTATCCATCGATGTTGTTTTTTTGTTGCATTATTATTTCTTCTTCTTTTCTTTCTTCTTCTATCTCTTGCTGTATCGCTTCGTTCCCTTGAAATACGTTGATCGTGTTGTGTTGGTCTGATTTTACGATTTCGTATTTTTTTCGTCTTCGCTATGATGAAATATCTCGCTGATTTCGTATTCTTTGATCTAAAAAATAAATAAAAATACCTAAATAAGTATCGAGGTATAAAAAACGAATGTCTCCCTGCCAGGCCACGCGTTACGCGGGTGAACAGCCCAAATTTCTCCCTACTATCGAAACATTTTTTTCCCAATAAATTATGTATAAATAGGTATAACGAGTATATTTAGTGAAGATCGGACTAATGGTACAAATAAAACAAAAAAAAAATAAAACTTTTTTTTTTTGAGGAGGTATCTAATTTTATGATTTATCCAGGGATTTGAGCAAAGCCAGGGTTGGATTCTAATAATGAAGAATAATACCCAGAATGTAAATCAAGGTGGTTTATAAGGAAATTAAACTGCGTTCAGCGCCTGGTCATAGATGTAAATGGTTAAACTAGAGTTAGCTCGACACCCTCCAGTATGAAATAATTTATTGCCCCAACAGCCCTCTACTCCTATAATGTACAATTCAACAGTTTTCGTTTATGAATCAAACCCAGTTTGTTTAGGGTCTCTTGAGATTTCAAAAGCTTTCATTATCGATTTGAAGGAAGAATAATAAATTACTTTTATGAATTGAAAAGTAGCGATAGGTGGTAGTCTTTTTATGTATGGATAGTAAAAAGAACCGGCTGGATGTGCTGGGAATCTACTTGTTATCCTGTAGACTACTCTTGTGGTTCTGTCGCCCAATTAGGAGCTGTGAATGTGAATCCGTTGTCTGTGCCAGCGTCCAAAGGGTCGACCTTAAAATTTATGAAATTAGATGGTGGATTGATTTGGTACGGACGTACTTCTAACGTGATTGTGTCGAGCCAGTTTCCATCGACGCAGAGTTGGAATGAGTCTAATCCCACAAACCAGTCCGGTGAGGGGATTATCCTGGACATGACTGAAACCTAATAAGGATTTGTAATATATAATAAAAAATAAATATAATGGGTGGTGGTTTTAAGTGATGGATTCTCCGGAGGTCGTTTTTTAAAGGAAGTTCGAAAAGTTTCACCTTCTTTAATTGGAAACGTTTCGGGAGTTTTCCCATCTTCGGGTTCTACAAACGAATTGGCAAAATTAGATATATAACATTCCTATGAAAAGTAAAAAACGTAAAAATATGTACCTAAAACGTAAAAAAACGGATGACCATGATTGAATAAATTTTTTAAAAGCTAGGACTGAGCCAAAAATTTAAACTGTCTCTAAAATAATATGTTTTGTTTAAAAACTAGAGGCCTGAAGGGGAAAAATTCCGAAACATGTTGCCAACAAGGCGAAACTTCTTGAACTTCCTTAAAAAAACCTAGAGAATCTATTACTTAAGCCGATGAATATTTCTTACCTTTGAATGGTTTCCGTCAAGAAAAAATTGCGTTTCTGTCCGTCCCTGTCCCGTTGTCACCGGCGGGGCTGTAAAATGGTCGAAAACTCCTTGCGTCCCCTGCCCTCCGGACGCTTCCCATTTACCAACCTCGGCGAAGTTTTTAACTTCCGTACTCGCAGTCGTACCCACTCGAAAGAGTTCCCAAGTGCTGTCGTGCGACATCCCTAAAAAAAGGATTAACATAATCTTTTGTTTGTTTAAACTGACTTAAGGAAAAATTTAATTCTTCCTCACGTCTTTGTAAAAGAGGTCTACGAAATAATAAAAGGAGTGTGACCAGTTATTAAATGAATGTGTTCTTGCTCGGGGTGAATAGTCGTGAATGGGAGTCCTTCCATTGTTCGTGCACAGAACGGCTGAGGAAAAGGGTACATGGTACAAAAGCGAGTTTGTACCACTTCATCAAACTTAAAAGGTCTAATACACCTTAGAAAAGAGTCTGAGGTCGCATATTTTCACTCTAATGGGGTTTCTTCATTATTTCTTACCAGATAAACTAGTAACTCAGTTTTGGCTTAGAATTGGCCGTCTTCTTCCTGCTTCTCGTCGTTAAAGCCACGGTTGTCGGTCGGAAACAAAAGAGGGAGTGAGATCTCAATAAGACACTAACATTCAATTTACAATTCACCCTTCCTCCGGATGGCTTTTGTTCAAAAT
>JACGAQ010003679.1:0-25624 GCA_014119065.1 Orius insidiosus
GTACGATTGGACGTTAGAGATTTCAGCAAATAGCGGTCATGTTCAAGCACGTCAATAATGCGAAGAGGTCCACGAAACTTGGGACTTAATTTCGTCTGATGACGAGGCACATTTTTAATTAAAACTATATCCCCTTTTGCCAGTAATCGGACTTTAGCCTTATTCGTATCAAAACGGGCTTTATCATATTGAGCACATTTACCATTTGTTGTGCGGCAGCATCGCGTACAGCATCCAAGTCAACCTTACCAGAACCAGTAACCGATTCTGAAGGAACAACCAGATTTAAAGGTCTACCAGACTTTCCAATCATCATCTCCAACGGTGAGGAGCGCGTAACGCGGTTAATCGTGCAGTTAATTGCCAACTGAATATCCGGAACAGCCTCCTGCCATGAGCGTTCACCCAGCTCAGTTGCAGTAAGCATATTGGTTAAAACGGACATCACCCGTTCGACTTGGGCATTAGCACGAGCCGCACCGGTAGAAATGAAATGGAGGTCCATCTGGTGAGTGCCACAAAATTCTTTAAAGTCTTTACTAGCAAAGCATCTACCTTGGTCTGCTATAATTCGCGATGGCGCCCCAAACAATGAAATAGCATGCTTTAACGCATTAAGTGCATTTACAGAGTCAATTTTTCGCGTATGACGCAACAAAACATACTTAGTGAAAGCATCGATCATAACAATGATATATTCCCTTGAATCATTTTACCAGACAATTTTCCAGTGATATCTATGTGGACTGTGTGCCAAGGCGTGACCGTTTTTGGATAGGGTGAAGTTGAACTTGTGTCTTACCAGATGGTATTTTCGCAACTTTACAGGTCAAACAATTTTCTACGAACCTCCTAACAAATTTGGACATATGCCGAAACCAATAAAACTCCGCAACCTTTTCCAGAGTTTTCTCCCATCCTAAGTGGATAATGGCTTCATGTACGTTGTTAACAATAGACCATTTGTAAGCATGGGGCACAATAGTCACGCATCTAGACCGATTATTGCGTTGCACTGTGCGACACAATATTCCAGAGCGAAGCTCGTAAGTGCTTCTAATATCCTCGGGTAATTGATCATTTTCCAATTTTGAAATTAATTCACTAATCTCAGGATCTTGACGTTGAGCCAACATCAACCAATCCGGAAGTGTCGTAAGATCAACTCTCAAGACAGGGAAACGACCTGAAGAATCCGAGGACTGTTGATTCGGCACTGATACTGTTGACGCATCAGATAACGGTGAATCCTGAATGGAGGAATGTATAATCGGCCTACTATCATCAGGAGCACTTTCAATAGACAATATCTCAGTAACTTGAACTGAATGGTCTGGAGGGGGGATGTCGAGACATAAAATCGGCATGCTGCATCAAGGCGGATGGTTTATAAACCACTTTGAAATTAAACGCCTGCATATAGCTCCACCAACGATGACCCGAGGGTTCAAATCCTGTTTGAGAAAGGATTCCTTTAAAGATTTACAGTCTGTAACAACAGTGAAGTAACAGTATTGCAAATAAGTCCTAAAATGACGAATTGACTGGACAACCGCCAGAGTTTCCCACTCATAAACTGTGGTATTTGTATTCGGCAGGGGTAGTGCGTTTGCTGAAATAAGCAACCACGAGGCTTCTCGTTCACTTTGTGGATTAAAATTCCTGCGTACCCAATTGCGCATGCATCGCAATGAAGTTCGATAGGATATGTAGGATCAAAGATCATCAGAACAGGTTCATTAGTCAAATGAGAAATGAGTTTTTGCCGAGCTTTCTCATGCTCAGGCAGCCAAATGAGATTGGATTTACTAGCCATCAAACGATAAAGAGGTTCAGCAGTGGTCGAAAAGTTTGGTATAAATTGTCTAAAAATGAAGCAAGACCGAGAAATTTCCTAAGAGAAGACACATTCGATGGGGGTAAGGCCATTTTGCTGAAGTTCAGCACTTTAATAGGGAAAGCAGTTTTTACAGGGCAATTGCCAGATTGGTTAGCTAAATAAGCTCGAAGGGTCGACTGAAGTGCTCAAGTTACCAGAATGGATGGAGACATGGAAAAATGTCCTTAATTTGGAAGCAAGTCCATCCAGCTATTTCTCTGAACCATGCCCATAAGTTGGAAGACAATTACACCAAGCTGTTTCGCTCAATCCTCAGCTTCCTTAATGAAAATCCCAGGGCTAGTTGCAATGCAAACAATGGTCACTAAAAGTGATCTGGTAAGACAGAGGAGCCTCGACAATTTATCGACATAGCCGGGATCGCATCACATACAATCCTAAGAGTCACCGCAGTGTAAATTTTGTAAAAATAGGCTTAAAACTAGGTTCCTTAACTTGTGTCTCGGTGATTCCAGCTGCAGGTGGCGTCCCAAATGTTCCAGTAACAGCAGTCCCCATTTCATGCATTAATTCGGTCTTTCTTATGAGTTGATAGAATCCTGCATAGGAAATCTCTCTCTTCTCAAGCCATCAGGCAGTCCTCAGCAGTCTCAACAAAGCATGAAAAGAAAATACCATTAGAGATTTTTACCTTAACATAAAAGAAACAATACTGATTACCAGGTCAACCTGTCTGTCCAGATAGACAGAGCCAAGATAAACCACCAGGATCATTTTCAGGAAGAAGAATATTCCTTGTTCTTCGTAGCGTCCATTCCGTTATGATTCCACCGTCCGGCTCAGGCTCATGCAAAAGAAAATACCTGACGAAACAAAAATACGTCTCGTCCAAGTCCTTAAACAAGTCTGAAAAAATCTTGATAAAGGTGATGAGCGATAGATAAGTTACAAAAAAAAAAAAAACTCCCTTTAGTCCATTTGCGGCATTTTTTTAAAAAAAAAAAAGGTAAAACGTAGCGGACGCGACTCGCGCCCTCGGTGACGTCAGAACTTGAACTTCCAATAGAATTTCGAAAAGAAACTACGCCGTTCTAGCACCTCCTTGACAACAAGCAAAGGGGTGATCGGGGTGGGGTGAGGTCTCGAAGCGATGCCAGATGTTCAAAAAATTCAAAATGTCCGGAGTTCTTCCCTTCCACCCCCTTTTCTTATTCTTCCACGCAGTTCGAAAATTTCATCCACCGATTTCAAACTTTCGAATCGCATTTTCAAATATCTTGTACAGAAGTAACGGTTGTTTCGTTCATCCCCGAAGACGGTGAGGGTTGCAAAAGCAAACGAAACAAAAGGGTTAGGACCACGTACGAGTAAGACGCAAAAGAAAATGGCGGCCGACACCAGGCAATCTCGATCTCTTCTTTTCGTAATTTACATGCGAAGAACTTACGATTTCGTTGGTAATCCCACTTCTGATATCGGAGACTCTCCTGAGTATCCTTCGCTGATCTCACCTTCTTCGCGGGGAGGGGAAGAAGCCATGAATACACTCTGGTCGATTTTAAGTTTAATTTATTCACAATATTTTGATTCACTTAAGTAGTATGACACTTGATTAATTAACGGACAATAACTCACGACTCCTTCGTGCAACTACTTCCAGCTGAACCGACAGGCGACAAGAAGAGAGTGGTAATCGAACGCACTTGACTCGATGAAGACTTCGTCAAGACTCCCCACGTTTTCCTTTTTGAAAAGAAGACAACAAGCCCTTCGGGTTAGAGGGCGCTCTTTGTCGGTCAGCTGGTAGCACTGCGAGGGGTCGCTACATGTACCAACTTCTTCATTTGTTTCCCGAGACATATACTGTCGGTCAACAATTAAAGCGAAATTAGACGTCTGAGAACATCGTGGATTGATAAGACCTACCAGATAGGTTAAAAATTTAATTTTTCTAGAAAATTGTCAAATAGTAGGTATTGCCAACTCACCAACGATAGTTACACAACCAAAATGGCAAACGTGATGTTTTCACCAAATAAACTTGCAAAAATTCAAAATACCTAATACATAAGTATAATAATATCATACTGATCGTCTTGAGGTCGTTCTCGGTTTCATGTTCACGCCAGACCAGAGTGTTCACGAATGATTGGATGGTTGGAGACGACGGTTTGGTTAGGGACACGAACGAACTATCGAAGTATCGATACCGAAACCGTTTGGTAGACACGTGCCGAGCTGCCGACGGTGGCTCTCTCCTTCATGGAGAGTGGTTAGGGAAACTACTTAATAATTTACGTTGTGCGTCCTGTGCGACGCAAATATTTGCAGATGTGGACAAAGCTTAGGCGAAAAAATAATTATGAGGGGGTATTTTATAGCTAAAATGTTTGACAGGTGATGATTTATTTTCCATCGTTTTAAGATGTAAACAAACCTCCCCTACATAATTTTGATTCTCCCTCATTGCTCAGTTGAAATCTGACTGCGAACAAGATCGTTCAGTTTTTTCAACGTTGAAAAAAGTGCTTTCTTTTAATTTTTTGTTTTTTTTTTTGGAAAATGAACGTTAAAAGGCGATAAGACAGTTGCAGAGAAAACTGTTGCAGAGAAATTGGAGATCCTTAAGAGGTGTCACTTTCGTCTACTGGGATCAGCCAACGTAGCGCCGCGGCGAAATTGGAGGTGTCGAAACCACTCCTAAATAAAATTTTAAAAAATAGAGACAAACTTAAAAATTTATCCATCTGAAAATCGATGCCGAAAACGAATGAGAAGAGGGAAAGAAGAAGACGTTGGACAGGCGTTGAAGCAATGGTTTTTAAAAGTGCGAGAAAAGGACGAGCGCGTCAACGGACCATTAATGCGGCGACAGAAAGTTGAAGAATTGGCGATAAAGATCGGAAAAACCGATTTCAAGGCGACGGAAGGGTGGTTCCATGGAAACAACGAGAGAAAACATCTGCTTTACAAAATTGCACGGCGAACAGACGGAGGCTGACCATGAAGCCCAAGACCTTGGGGAAAGTGGGGAAGGGAGGCAAAGCTAGCGCTGTTTAGTGGTGTAAGCTCCAACTAAAAACTCCTGGACAGAAATTCTTCAGAGGTTTCAAATGGGTGGTCACATTCGCGTCCATACCGGCGAGAAGCCCTTCCAGTGTCACTTGTGCCCGAAGAAGTTTGCCAATAACAGTACTCTAGGCAGACATATTAAAATCCACAATGGCGAAAAACACCACGAATGTCTTATTTGTAAAAAAAAGTTTGTTGATTAGAGTGCACTAAAGAGACATGAGAAAATCCACACCGGAGATAGGCCCTACGAATGCATTGACCTTCGGGCGGCCTCTCGGATTCGGTCTGCGTAGTGCTGCAGTTGATCTGCAAGGAGAATCCGAAAATCCTTTAGCGGCATGGACTTACTACTTTAGCCACATCGTCGTCTTCATCACTGGCGATTTCGTTTTCCTTCTTCTTGGTGCTTTCAAAATCGCGCCGATAAAGAAGCCAGGCATTGTTCACGCACAAGTCGATGAGTTGGTAAAAAATAGCACATATACCACTTGCGTGACTTCTTTTTCGTTCGGTAAAACGATACAAGCTGTCCCGACAAATCGACGCCGCCCATGAACCCGTTGTACGTATGTTCTAATTATTTCAGGGCAGTCGACGCTTATCATTTTTTTTTGCTGCTATGTACGACCATCGCATTACTTTCTTCATAGGCCCCGAGTCGCAAAAGGTGCTGACCACGTGCACTGGCTTATTATCCAGCCACTTCACAGCAACCAACTGTTTCTCGTTGTTGACCAGAACATCAACCGCTCCTCTTCCTTCTTTCTTCATCATCTTGTCTTCTTTGAAGCAGAGCCCGGGGAAACGATCGATTCGAATGGTACCCAACGAAAGAATGTCGTACTCTTTTCGGAGGTATGACATGAGGTGAGGATTAGAGTAATAATTATCGAAGAACACGAACTTCAGTGCAGAGTCGTGGATGGTCTTGATGAGAGCAAGCACGGACTTCGAAGACACTCCAAATTCTTGTTCGATTGGAGGAGAATTCAATTGACGAAATGGTGGATTCCCCCGAATACAAAACAAAATCGTATAATATGATGCCCGAGATGCCAGAGCGGACGAACATCTTCAAACCCCATCTCACAAGCTGTCCTTCATAAACTGGCGTTTAGAACCTGCTCTGGTGCCCTTATATGGTATCATCATCTCATCCACGCTGTATTTGGTTTCTCCGGGTATGCTCCGGATGTTGCGGAGCACAATGTCGACGAAGGGACGAATTTTGAAATAGGGGTCTGGTGAAGGTACCTAGCTGACTGTTGTAGTTAAAATGCAATATTTTTTTTAATATTCTTGTACTTTTTTTGGTAAAACACCGGCAACTGGTTCGAAACGTAAGGCTGAAGACCAAGGGTCGTCGATGGATGGAAATTGTACTATTCCGGTGAGCATCTCGACGGCGATAAAATCGAGAAGGTCAGTTCTTGTCAATACAGGCGCGCTTCCAATTTTGTTGGAATATTGCTCTTGTACCGCATAAAGGTTCGATTGATACACGATGAGGTCGTCAGAAAAAAGTTGGGAAAAGTATTCTATAGGCTCTAAAACTTTGCCACTTGACTGGGGCTCGATTTCGGGCGGAGAAACGCAGTGCCTGAATGGTACATCTCGATGCCACTGGTAAACAATCTTTTTCGTTTTTGGCTTTGATTTTGTTTTCCTCGAGACCGGTTTTAATATTTTTTTCGATCTCTTTTTTTGTGGCCTTTTTCTTGCCTGGATGATCAGCAAGCAGAGGGTAGCTCACCGCGACATCTTCGACGGATGGATCTTGAATCGGATCAATGGTCATACAAGAATATAGAAAAGTAGGATCAACGTCTTCGTTCCTGTTCACATCGACGGCCATGCCCTCATCTTCGAAAGTTGCATCGACTTCATTTGCGTTCTGATCTAGATCTTCAAAATTGAAATCAAGGACTTCATTAATTATGATATTATTTTCATCTTCCAACACCATATCGTCCTCTTTTAAACGCTCAAAAAACTTTTCGACTTCTTCATTTAGAGTTGCCTCATGAACCTCGTCTTCGCTCTCATGATCCGACGGAATGTTGCATTTCGGCAAAAGCGCTAAGATTTTTTGGCCTCTAAGATGGCGGAACGAACAGCCGTACCTCCGGACGGCTCCTCGTTTACACCACCTGCGACCTGTAAAAAGTGCAGAAAAAACGTTGTAACTAATGTAGTAACGTGCAGAAAGTGCAAATCGAGCTTTCACCCAAGTTGTGCGCGCACAAAATATGAGGTTTTAGAAGGAAATATGATCGAGTGCTGCGAAGCTGACGACCTCCGAAAGCAGATCAGCTCTATCATCCAAGAAGCGAGCCCAGGGCTCCTAAATTCAATTGAGACCGCCGATATAGGCCTAACAGGAAATCAGGAAAGTGAAAACTTCATAAAACCACTAATTGAAGGACAATGAACTATTCAACAGTCCCTACTGGCAATCTCGGCCTTAATGCTGGACCTTCATCAGGCAAGTACGTCTCATAATCTGGTGGTGGAAAATATTAAGCTAAAAGAAAAAGTCGAGAGCTTAGAAAAGCGAGTTGGAGAGCTAGAATCCGCTCTTTTGGAAAATAACAATAAAAAAAAACCAAGTCGGAAAGAAACCGGGCAGGTTAAGGGGCCATTACGTCATCACGCTAACCGAGACGACTTGGACCCAAGAAAGCAGCTGGAAGGCCGAGCCGCTAGGGAGGGAGGTCAGGGATCACCCCGTTCACCCCGTTCAGCCACAGCCTCACAGCCTGACGACGCGATAACCACCAACGAGGCTTCAACCTGGTCACAATTAATAACATCGAACTTGGCTAAAGAGAACTTCAATAATGAGACTCTAAGTATAACTCAGGAGACAATTGTAAAACCCGGCACCTCGAAAAAGAAAAGACTACGCCTTTGCCAAGGAGACCCCGAAAACCACCTCGGACGGGAACAGACGATTCATGCGGAGAACTCACAGGCCAGAGAAGGCATGGATACACATAGGAAAACTAAAAAAATCCACAACAGAGGACCAACTTAAAGAATTTGTTTAAAAAAAAGTAACAAACGCTGACGTCGTTGTGGAAAAACTCGACACACAAGGAAACTACGCTAGCTTCAAGGTAGGAGTCGACTTTTCTCACAAAGATAAGCTAATAGAGCCCGAATTCTGGCCGTGTAATGTGACTTTCAGAAGATTTAATTTTCGAAGAAATAATCATTTTTTAGAGAAAGCGAAACAGTCATAACGCCTACCTCCACTGCTTCATCTGTGATAATACGACAACCTTGTGATAAAGAAACCATCTGTGATAGTCAAATTGATAACACTGCTTATAAGGAAAACAGCACCAAAGAAACCAGTGAAGATCTCAACCCTAAAAAAAGAAGAGCCCGCACCGACTTTTTCAAAAAGGTACTTCTCAGTAAAATTTTGGAATGCTAGGGGGTTCAATAACTTTTGTAATGAAGCAGATTTAATAAGAATCAAAGACTTATGTAGATGTAATATGCATCCAAGAAACCTCATCTTCGAAAGTTGCATCGACTTCATTTGCGTTCTGATCTAGATCTTCAAAATTGAAATCAAGGACTTCATTAATTATGATATTATTTTCATCTTCCAACACCATATCGTCCTCTTTTAAACGCTCAAAAAACTTTTCGACTTCTTCATTTAGAGTTGCCTCATGAACCTCGTCTTCGCTCTCATGATCCGACGGAATGTTGCATTTCGGCAAAAGCGCTAAGATTTTTCGGCCTCTAGAAAAATTGCCCTGCGAAAGAAGGAACGAAATTTAAAAGAAAGAAAAACAAAAATTTATAATTCTCGCCCAAATTTCGTCCATAAACTATAAAATTATTTTTTCAAGTTGTTTAGAAGTAGGTAAAAGAATCGCCTAAATTTTGTACAACAATGAATTTTTTTGGTCTCAGATAATTTCAAGTGGTATAATATATAAGTTTTTGAGCTGCTGTCGAGGGTAAACGGAAAATTTTTGAAGCGAGGGTCTAAAAAAGTGCACAAGCCTAATGTGCCGCTTTGCTCAATCGCTCCAAAGCGATCAACATTTTTAATCTCTTTTATTGAAAGTTCAACCAATTTTTTTATGTTTTAATCAAAATAAACGTACTCAGGGTCTTTTAAAAACGTTCCAGAATGGAATGTAATCCGTTGATCATTACTGTAAGGCTCGACGCTGAAGGGAACTTTGCCACTTAAATTTTTGGTTAGAGCTTCGAAGGGTTCTAAGAATGTGCACAGTTGTTTTGCCATTTTCCAGTCGTCTGGCGTCAGTACAGGAAGATTGTGGTCAAGCAAAGCAATTGTTGTTTTTATGTAAATTGCAAGTTCGACAAATCTTTGAATCATGAAAAAAGTTGAGTTCCATCGTGGCCACTGAGAGAATGAATTTTTTTGGATTATTGATTCGATGGGAGGTTTGGCATTCGTTTAGTTTTTGAGTCGATTTAGCGCTTTTTCGAAAATGTGAAACTATTATTTTAATTTTGTCTATTAAATCAATTATGAAAGAATTACTATTTAAAACTGAAAAAAAAACAATCAAGTTCAACTTATGGGCAGAACACCCATAATGATTATATTTAAAATGTCTTTAATCGCTCGCGTTATGTTCGCTGCGTTGTCAGAAATAAACATTATTATTTTTTCTTTAATGTCCCAAAATTCGACAATTTTTCCGATTTCATTGGCCAAATTTTCGCAGGCGTGGCTCCAGTTCATGACAGCGCAACTCAATAAAACATATTTTTAGGCTCCCTCTTCAACGTAATGCGCTGTTACCGCTAAATAGGACTCGAAATTAATCGAAGTCCAACAATCAGTCGTTAGAGTTAATTTTCTTACTTTCTGTATTTTTTTTTCGTCTCTGTTAAACATTGCTCGTAAAGCGCTGGAACCATGGTTTTAGAAATTTTTCGCCGGGACGGTTAACTATATGACGGATTTACAGTGTGGACAAACTCTTTAAAGCCTTCATCACACACTAAGCTGAAGGGTTGATAGTCACGATAAAACAATTTCAACAGTTTGCTGTCTAATTCCATTTGTGTTTTTGGAGAAATTTTTGAACGAACAAACGAGGACAGTTTTGTTTGAGAACGAGAAGACGTAGCTTGAGCCAAGGGTTTGGTCGAGGAGGTATTCGTAGAAGTCGCCGGCGAAGAAGAAAACGAAGTTGACGTTGAAGGTTGAACTGGGGTCAGGTCACCATCGTCATCCTCACTTTCTGTCCTTCTTTTTTTATCAAGGTGGGCAGAGCCCAATTCCACAGTAGGTGGTGACGTTTAATGTGCTTCGTCAGATTCGATGTCGCGCTTTTGTAAGCTACTTTCGACGAGCACATCTTGCACTTCGCCAGATCGTTTTCTTCGTCGAAGTACGCCCATAGACTGCTTCGCCTAGCTCGTTTCATGACGAATTTGTTGAAAAAACAAAACAAGGCAGGAAAAAGATAAGCAAAAACAGAAACTTAACAACACTCTTAAGTAACAGAACTCAGAATTCCGAACGCGCGAACAAAAAAACAACGACAGACGAGAAATAGAAAACTAATTGCTAATGGTAAATGAGAGCTCAACACGTAAGGACTAAGGTTGGGGCACTATAACAGACGACTAGAAGGTTTTGTCGGTAAGACCTTTTTTTTTGTAACCTTCCCTCGAACCTGAAACACGTACTCGCTTTCGTCTCTTTGATTTTATTTCGGTTTGACTTAATTATTCGGCTTTATGAAGTTATTTATTGTTTTTCGTATTGTCTGAAGTGTTTTCTTGGCACACAAGCTTCGTCAAAGTTTTCTTCGAAGTTTTGACTTTTATTTTTCGTGAATATAAATCGGGCCATGTGACTTTTGATTTACCCTGTGTCCGCTTGAGTTCGTGAGTGTATTTTGTTATTGAGTTAACTGTAAGGTTTTTGCCGTGTTAATTAAGGCTGTGGTCACACTGGAAGGTGTCACACTGTAGTCTTGATAAGTATAACCACAAATCGACTCAAGTTTATATTCTTATCAGTCTAGGGGGCGGATTTGTATGTAATTGCATATTTTTTCCTTAACTTGTAAGTGAGAAATTCCAAAAGAATTATGCGTTTTGTGTCAATTCAACTCAAAAACACCTTTTCTATTTTATATATAAATGCATATTTTGTTGGTTAGCGCATAAACTGAATATAAGCGCATTTTCTTCAAATAAATGCATATAAATGCATATTTGATATTATTTGTTAATTTTTTACCCATTCTTTCTATTTTATCTACTGAGATTAAAAAAAAAAAAAAAAAAAAAAAACAACAAAAAATTAAACCTCATCAAATGTTCTCTCTTAGAATAGTTAAATGTTTACCCACAGGAGCGCCCTTTTTCTTTCGCGTCCGGGTAACCTTCTTATTTTTTAGTCTTTTCAGTTAGATTATGGTTTCCGATTCAACAAACGAAACAAGCAGTTTCGGTTAAAAGTTTGCGTTTTTGTGTTTTTTTGCTCTTTTTTTAAAAGTGAGTAATACTTTTCATTGTTCGAAAAATCCTTCGAAAAGCGTCTTGACAGTAATTGCTTCTATGAGTTTGAAAAAATTGAAAATTTCATGATTATTTTGATCATTATTAGTGCATATTTAACCGCATATTTAGGGTGTTGTTTCTGCATTTTATATGACATATTTCAGCGTTTTTTAGTGCATAAAAATCCGCCCCCATAAATTTTATGACTTTGTAAACCTTTAGTATAAGGCTGGACTATTGGCCGTGAACGAATTTTAAGTCAAGTGACTGTAACTCAATGATCACTCCCTCAAATCACTGTCGTGTAACAAAAAATCACTGAGATCTTGCTTCCAGTGGACATCAAGGCTTACACTCAATCTCATTTAGACCAGTGAACAATGCATTATTTATTTTAAATTCTAAACCTTTTTTCCTGCTATTTAATTTAAAATATGTTATCTTCTAGGAAATTAAAATGGATTCAGGCGATGGAGTGGATGGAAACTCTCCTGAAGAAAGAGGACACAGGCAAGGTTATTTTTCCATGGACACAAACGAGTCGGAGATAAATGTGAGACTTGGGATTTATGATATTTTTCGCCCTTATGATAAACGTTCATTTTTTATTTTAATGTGTTCAATTTTCAGATTTCTGTCTACTTAAGGATGTCACCTCAGGATTGCGTTCGCCTTTTAAGGCAACGAGCTGGGAGAGCGATGGTCTCATCTGAAGTTCTCTGTGCTCTGTAAGTTTTTTATTGTGCTTCTTAAAAATAGTAAGACGTTAATGTTCCTTTAAGATTGCAAGATGGAGATATGAGGACTCAGTTGCCGCCTGAAACTTCTTCCATGCTGGTCCAAGCTTTAGTGAGGTATTTTCTTAACTAAAAGGAAAGCTCGGAGTGTAAAATTTTAATTTTAGTTTGGCGGAAGCGTCTGAAGATGATGATTCTCAAGATGCACCAGATGCCGTAGGGGAAGAAATTATCGACTTGACGAGCGATGAAGATGATGAGGAAGATGAGGCACCCGAGCCAAGTGAAAGTCTTGTGAGGTACATCGAAAGAAGAGTTGAGGGAAGTGATGGCGTCGTCATGTCAATTTTCCTACGTGCAGAAGAGGGTTTGACGACTGCCCAAATCAAACGCTTACCTGTCTATCGGTAATTACACCATTGCTACTCCTCTTTTTGTTAATGTCATGTTTAGATACAACGCGCGAAAACACAAATGCGAGCAGACTAGCTGTTCCATTTGTCTCAACACCTTCAAAACCCTGCAGTTCTTACGTCGCCTTCCTTGCTTCCATCAGTTTCACAGAAAATGCGTGGACCCTTGGCTCAGTGTAAGTATCGCTAAAGTGGTGCTTCATAAAAAATTAATTTGATTCTTTTTATAGGAGAAAAGGAAATGCCCTACTTGCCGTATTGATGCCAAACCTATCGACGTCGACGCTTCCGAAGTAGAAACATACATGAACTCCTGTAGTCAATCCCTTTAGTTCATGTCATTTCTACCAGTTTTTTCGTTACTTAATTTTTATTAATAATAATTTCTCTATAATAATCTCTCTCTCTCTCCTAATTTCTCACTTCAATCCTAATATTTTTGAATCTCATTTTCAAATAATTTTAAACTTCAGTCTGTATTTAATTAAAATTTTAAAAATCACATTCATTGCGGCATTAGTCCTCCATACAAACATGAAAATTTTTAAGTCAATCCCCAAATATGTCCAATTGATTTCACTACAGACAGTTCACACCGTGCCCTGATATTTTTTTTAATTTTTATTAAAATGCTAGTCTTAAATAGTTACAATTATGTGGTTTTATTTTAATTTTTTTATGTAAAAAGAAAGTTGAAAATGTGTTCAGGAAATCCATCATGATGGATTTATTTAAAAAAAATGATATAAAGAAATAAAACGCTTTTGTAAAAAGGAGGAAGTGAAATTTTTTAAAAAATAAGTTGTTGTATAAGTTTTTCTTTTTTCCATACATGCCAAGTGGAAATTAAAGAAAAGTTTGTGATTATTTTAGAAAAACCGAAGAAAAAGAAATTTTTTTTTCCCTTCTTTTTTTGTTTTGTATACTAAAATCCATGTCAACCTACAGAAATTGTAAAATTAGTCATCCAGTTTACGTAAAATCTATTCTGTTAAATGGATAATTTTTTTTTTGGTCAGATACATTATCAGCGATTGGATTTACTTGTATTCGGAACTTTAAGAATTTAAAGTGAAAGGAAAAAAAAATTGTATATATTAGACCCACAAAGTGGGTGCTTTTATACTCCCCTTATTTGTTCCTAAAAAAAATATTTGGTGCTTTTTTATTGTTGTAGTATTTATTCAGATAAAGTTACTTCCATTTCATTAATGTGTAAAGTTAAATGTAAAATTATAAAAGAGCACTAATTAACTCTTTCGAGTTTTATCGAAATCTTTGTAAACTTCAAAATGGAAACTAGCCTTTCAACATAAAACTTGAAACCTAGGAATAATTCCAGAGGCTCCAGATAAAAAGAAATTGCCATAAAAAAGTTGCATCTTTTAAAATCAGTGTCGTTTATCCCCTCTCCCTTTGTTATTAGCATTAGTTGTAATGAAACAAAATTCAGTGATAAATCACAAATGACTGATTGTAGTTATTAGCTAGTTTTCAAAAATTTTAAAACCTGATTTTTTGTTAATTTTTATCGTTTTGTTTCAGTGCTTAAAATTAAAAAAAAAAAAAGCTCTCACTAATGGTTTCTAAGATATTGAGATAGCGTACAAGTATTTTCATTATCTGGCCTAATTTGTAACCTTTTGGTATTCTAAATTCTAGTCTTTATTGGTTCGAAAGTTTTATTTGCTCAAAAAAAAATTATGAAGCCGAAATTGTTTCTTTATATTTTTTCTTTCCAAAAATTACGTTGTACCAAGTAAGTTCAAAATTTTCTATCGTTTTTCGTTTCATACCTCCTGACCCCAAATCCTCATTGAAAAGTTTATATATATATATATATATATATATATCAACGAAATTGTGCATACCTCCTCCGGCTGCAATACCTCCTCCGGAGGAACTATGCCCCTTCGAAACTTATACTCTAAAATCGCTCAAAGTTGAAAACGACGAAATCCGAACACTCTTCGAAGTCTAAACATTCTAAAACCCTTCGGGTTCCCGCCAGTTTCACCTTAGCAACATCCGAGTCCGGTTCACCCCTTGCCGTCGTACCCCGCTTCTTTCCCACCTCCCTTAGGAGGCGTTCACTCTCCTCTCCGCCCGCCCTTCTTTCACCTCCTCACCACCCTAGACCGATAATTATTATTTCGCCGCGCGACCTAATTTGCATATCATCCGCGTAACTTTAATTTCTCTAATTCTTATAGAAACCCCAGTAAATGACATATCATTTTTTACGTTTTTTTATGGCGGAGACAATGGTCACACTCAAATTTCAATTAGACGCGATTATTATTTGGGGGATGGTTGGGGGGGGGGTGTAAAAATTAAAAAACGGCAAAATCAATAAAAAAATAATTTAGGAAAATTGAACTCAAGGAATTTTCGTAATTCGAAAAAATGGCGGAGTTACGACTGTCTGAAGTAATAATAAATGCGCTGCGGCCGTACCTTTGATCCAATCTTCACCAAATTTTCATTGGATCTCCTCTTAGTAGCTAGCGTTCGCCAAGTCAAAAATTTTTCGGCCAATACGGGCGGCTTTCCCCACGTTGCGCTGGCATTATGAAGCCCTCTGAGAGCCCCTACGTGTTGCATACCTAATTTCAGCAAATTTATTCACGATTTCGTTATTGTTGATATTTTTAGCATAAATTTTGGTCAAAACCCTGGGGTTAGGGGGGAGGAGGGGGTACCAAAATTGATCTTGATCTTTTGATTTTTGAAAAACTACCTCTCACCTAGAACTATTGGTAAAACAGTAGGAAACATTGCTTAATTAATCAATTAATCAATTAAAAGTTAAAGAATTCAAAAAATTATGTCCAAGAGTTGAAAGTGCCCCTTGCATGTACAACTCGTCAGTCGCCTTGCAGTGAGATTTTAAAAAAGGTTTAAATATTCAAAAAACCGTCTTATTACGACTTTTCTTCGCTTGATTTTGCTCTTAACGGTCTTTTTTTAATGTTTTAGAGCCAAAACATCCTTAAAAATCTAATGAAGACGCCTTTTAACTTCAAAAACTAAAAATATCGCCCGCACTAGTTTGAATCTTCCCGCGCCAAATGGGAGCGATTACTTGATTAACTTCAATTAATGAATAGCATCAATCAATTTCTAATTATTCTATTTCTTTAGTTAACCTTATAAAATGAATCCGTGTGAAATTTCGTGGCAAAATATGCTGTTATTCCTCCGTGCGAAAAAGAAAAAACAAATGGCCGGCGTGCTATTTTTGCTTTCGTACGCCGGAGATACTGAATATTTCGTCTCGAAATTTCACAAGGATTCATTTTACACGTTAAACTAAAGAAATAGAATAATTAGAAATTAATTGAAGGTGTTAAATTTTATGATGATCAAGTCTTCTTTGCGCCGAAATTCAAACTGGCGCGCCCGATATTTTAAGTTTATGAAGCTAAATTGAGCTTTCCATTAATTTTTTAAATATTTTTAGGCTTAAAACGTTCCTAAAGACCTAAAAACACCAATCAATACGATCAGACGTCTTAAAAAGCCGTTTTTTTAATTTATCAGATTTTTCCCAAATTAAGTTGTGTAGGGGAGTGCGAAGTTGTACAGCAACGGGTGGGTTTTACTTTTCGACAAAGTAATTTTTAAAAAATTCCGAATTCTCGGTAAAAAAATACCTAAACTGCTCGTATTTGTTCTTTTTTCCTGGTTTTAGACACTTTTCAATGACTTGAGTCATAAAAAATCAAAGGAAAGCGTATCTAAGCTTCAAAAACTAAAATTATAGTTCGCGCCAGTTTGAATTTCGGCGCAAAGAATACTTGATCATCATAAAATTTAACACCTTCAATTAATTTCTAATTATTCTATTTCTTTAGTTTAACGTGTAAAATGAATCCTTGTGAAATTTCGAGACGAAATATTCAGTATCTCCGGCGTACGAAAGCAAAAATAGCACGCCGGCCATTTGTTTTTTCTTTTTCGCACGGAGGAATAACAGCATATTTTGCCACGAAATTTCACACGGATTCATTTTATAAGGTTAACTAAAGAAATAGAATAATTAGAAATTGATTGATGCTATTCATTAATTGAAGTTAATCAAGTAATCCTCCCATTTGGCGCGGGAAGATTCAAACTAGTGCGGGCGATATTTTTAGTTTTTGAAGTTAAAGGCGTCTTCATTAGATTTTTAAGGATGATTTGGCTCTAAAACATTAAAAAAACCGTTAAGAGCAAAATCAAGCGAAGAAAAGTCGTAATAAGACGGTTTTTGAATATTTAAACCTTTTTTTAAAATCTCACTGCAAGGCGACTGACGAGTTGTACATGCAAGGGGCACTTTCAACTCTTGGACATAATTTTTTGAATTCTTTAACTTTTAATTGATTAATTGATTAATAAGCAATGTTTCCTACTGTTTTACCAATAAAGTTCTAAGGTGAGAGGTAGTCAAAAATCAAAAGATCAAGATCAATTTTGGTACCCCCTCCTCCCCCTAACCCTCTCCCACGAAAACGTTTTGACCAAAATTTATGCTAAAAATCAACAATAACGAAATCGTGAATAAATGCTGAAATTAGGTATGCAACACGTAGGGGCTCTCAGAGGGCTTCATAATGCCAGCAACGTGGGGAAAGCCGCCGTATTGGCCGAAAAATTTTTGACTTGGCGAACGCTAGCTACTAAGAGGATATCCAATGAAAATTTGGTGAAGATTGGATCAAAGGTACGGCCGCAGCGCATTTATTATTACTTCAGACAGTCGTAACTCCGCCATTTTTTCGAATTACGAAAATTCCTTGAGTTCAATTTTCCTAAATTATTTTTTTATTGATTTTGCCGTTTTTTAATTTTTACACCCCCCCCCCTCCCCCAACCATCCCCCCAAATAATAATCGCGTCTAATTGAAATTTGAGTGTGACCATTGTCTCCGCCATAAAAAAACATAAAAAATGATGTGTCATATGACGGGGTTTTGATAATAATTTATAAAAATCAAAATTAAGAAATTGATAATATGCAAATAATAAGTTGATTAGGGTGGGCGCGGGGGGAGGTAGGAGTTAATGATGCGCCTTCCGAGTATTGTCGGAGGGGAGGGGTGGGAGCCCGGACCCTCGAAACGGTTGGTAACAGAGGCGAAGGGAAGATAGACGAGGGGGAAGGGGGCACGGAGCACGAAGATCGTGAAGGTCGAGTCGAAAAATTTTAGAGGTTTTAGAGAGTTGATGATGATGACGTTACCGGAGGAGGTAGGTCTAGTTCCTCCGGAGGAAGTATATACAATTGCCCCTTACGGAGTCACGGAGTAGGCTAGACCCGCAACACGGAGGAACTATGTACAATTTCAAAGTTAAATCCTGTGCATACCTCCTCCGCATAGCTCCTCCGGCAACCGGGAAGTATGTACAATTTTCAACCCAAATGGAGGAGGTATGTACATGCCCACGATACTATTAGCACGATAATGGAGCAATTTTAATGTGAGGGTGACGATATCCGGTATTTAGAGCTTTTCTCAATAGCTCGGACGAGTTCGTTAATGGCTGAAATCGGACCAGCGATTCACCTACTTTACTTAGGGCTTAAAAGACAAAATTGGCATTTTCTATTGAAATCCTAGTCCTTTTGCAAAAAAAAACTTTAAGACCTCTGCGAGGGCGTGTAAAAAATTAATTAAAGCAGGTTTGGACGAGCCAGGCGCAAAATATTGAACTAGCTAAACTTTAAAAAAAATTTGAATTTATACCGGGAAATTATTAAATATTTATTAATAAAATTATCAGATGTTTTTCTAGGGGCTCAGTGGCGCAATTTTCGGTAGATTTTTTATTTTTATTTTAGAATCCTGAAATTTGGTATTTAGGGCTAGCTCGGACGAGTTCGGTAACGTCTGAAATCGCTCAAGGGAGTTCGGTAACGTATGAAATCGCTCAAGGGGTTCAGGTAGGTACTTTACTTAGGGCCCAAACTAGAAAATCTCACAATTTATGGTACCTACAGCAATCTTTTAATCGCATTATAACTAGAAATTATTTTATAACATAATTATATATTTTGTGTTTATACATATTAATTTTAATCATGAAAAGAAATCTACCTTTTAGTCCCTGCTACCGCAGGGTCATTATTTTGTTTTCAATTTTTTATCTAAATTTAAATATCGTTAAATAGAAACAAAATGTACAAAAAAAAAAAAAAAAAAAAGGTTTTTGGAAAAGATCTATCCGTCCGTAATTTTCTTAACAAATAATTTTTCCAAAACCGACAAAAAAAATCGATTTTTTTTTCAAAGATAATTCAAAATTATAATTTAAAAAACCCCCCTTTTTTTTAACCCCAATGATTAGGGATCAATTTCCTTAACGGCTTCTGAAGAATCCTTCCCAACCCGTCTCATGTAGAGTTATACTGTAACTCCTATTTATAAAAATAATAAAAAATAAATATAAATAAATTCCTATTTAAAAAAATTGAAATTTAAAACATTAGCAATGTTTCGAATAAATTGAGGAACTTTTAATGGTTTTTAGATTCTGTGAAGTAGGCATTTCCTTTCGATATTGAGCCATTTTTGTTTAAACGCGTACAAATTAGGACTTTCCATTAACGAGTTTGCATTATCGTTTATTTAGGGCTTTTTATTTCGTGATGAAGAACAATCGAACGTACTTCAAAGTTTTCAAAGTTGAAGAGCCTTTAATACTTTTTATTACCTGAGAGGACGTTTTTTCACAGGAATGAACCACTAATGCGACCTGTACGACGCTGTAATTTACCCATAAGAGGCTTTTAAATATCCCAAGAATATTATATGTCTCGATATGGAAATTTAACATATAAAATTGAAAAGTGATGACGTAAAAATTATTGAGAAAAATACTAAAAGAGTCGGACCGTAAACTTGGTTCGTTTTTTCCACGCATTTAACAATCGAATCGCTCATTTCGAGGATCTCTTCCGGAACGAGTCCCACCGGGTTTTTAATAATTTTTTTCAACTTTTTCGAAAAAGTGCGAACAACGGAGATCAAAGTAAATAATAAATATTTATAAATAACGTTAGAGCTATTGAATAATTTTAATAAAAACACGTGTAATATTATAAAACATCGGTCTATAAAGTATATTCGTATACAAATTAATAAAAAGAACAGGCAAATATGATAATATTGAAAAAATGATTAGTTTAATATCGCATCGTGGACTGATATCCGTCCTCTTTTCAATATCAGATATAATTTTAAAAATTTTAATTAATTTTTTTCTTCTTAGAAATAACGAAATTGTATAAACGATGGGGGTTAAATAAAATAATGATTCATTAAACATATACAATAATCCAATAACTTTTTGAAGAAAGCGTAAATCCAATGGACCAGGAGAAAAATGCCAAAATAGTGAATATTACGCATCGGATTGAACTTAAAAATCGATTTTTAAGAAATTTTCGCATTTTAGAGGAAAACATCCTAATGAAGATAAATTTTATTATTTTTTGAACGTTTCGAACCTGGTTGGATTCATGACTGAAAGGAATATTGAAGGTATCGATCCAGCTGTCGAAATGGATAAATTAGTAATAATTATAAAAGTAAATACTTTTAATTTATAGGAACAGTTTTTTTTTATTTTTAAAACTTTTTCGTGAATCATGTAATTTACAGTTTCTCCACTCAGGGGACGATTAAAAACTATTTAAAGGGGGGCATCTTAGAAAACTCCACCGAAATTTTTTGCGCTTACCTATTTCTTATTCGATTTGAAAAGAACAGTTTTGACAAAATTTATATGTATTTTTAGAGTTGAAAATAACCGTTAAAACAAAAAAAAGTTCTGTCAATTTAAAATTTAGAATTAAAAAACTTTTTTTCAGACCCCAGGTAAAAAAATAAAAAATGACCTTTTCACCTTCACCCATCTCCTCCATCGGAGAGATCGGCTTATCTTTTTAAGTCTTAAAATTTAGGCTGTTTTACGAGATGCTTCCCATAAAAAGTTTCGCGTTTTTTTTTTTTTTTTTCCTAATCGCAGATACCATAGGTTATGTAATAAAGAGCCTATTTATTTATAACATACCTCTGATGTTGTTTCAGCGCAAGAATAAATAATCAAAGCTGTCTGACCTGCACAGTATAATGTCCAAGCTAAACTGTTGAACTTTTCAATAAAAATCATTGTGAAAAAATGTATAGCTTAAGCGTATTTCGAATGTTATAATCACGAAATTGGCGGTGAAAAAATATAGAAGAATCGGTCCAAAAGTCGAGTTGACAGCCTCCGAGAGTTTTACAAGCGTCATCCTTAATTCCAAAAGTTCTTCTATTCTCAAAGAATTCGTCGGAATCCTCGTCATGGAATTCAGTTTTTTAAAATACTCTCGTATAACGCAGAGAGTGTAGCAGAAAAATAAAGTGATCAAAAGAGTTATAACGGATGAATAAAAATATTTAAAAAACACACGAAAAATATTCCAAAGTTCCGGCTCTTCGATAAAATTCCCCGTCACGTTGCCCATAAACATCATAAAAAACAACAAAATAATAAAATGATATTTCGAAAAAGTTGGAAAATACCCGAGTTTACATTCGACCTCGGACATCAAAAGTCGAATTTTGTTTAAATGTTTAATTTTTAATATAAATAAAATGTTATAAAAGGAGGGAGTCAGAAATAATATAAAAGATTCAAACATCAACAACACATCTAAAAAACTTGACTTGAATACTCGTTCTGGACTAAAAAAAAAATAAACCCACATAAAAGTTAATACAACGATCGAACAAAACGTAGACCACAGTGTACGGGCCAAACATAATTTTATAATCTCTGAATCCACTTTCAACGAACAGCAACCGAAAAAATTGAAAATTCTGAAAAAGTTAAATAGATATTCTTCATGGGACATATTTGCGTTTTATGAGGGTGTCACTACTTGTTTTATCGGCCATTATTCATCGACTTTCAATCAATCTAATTTGTCAATTGTAGTCATTATTGATGGAAGAACGTTTTATTTATATTTTATTTATATTACTTCATAGTGCAATTAGGACCTTTCATTTTATGGGAAAAGGTTTTTTTGACGACGCTAAAATGTTCTATACCTTTATTGAGTAAAAAACGTAATTGAATGGATTTTTTTGGATGGGAAAAACACCACTCACACGAGGGTGATTATGGTGGGTATAAACTTTAGGGTTTTTATTTATTTATTTTTTTTTTTATTATTTTCCTCCTCTGCGAAGGCCGAATGCCTAAGCATCCTTACGTTAGAGAAATAGTTTTCATACAAATTTGATAAAGACCCACTATCAAAAGTCTCAAAAATACTAAAAGAAAAACAGTAATATAAAATATCAATTTTCTAAAATATAAAAAGTAACGTCCCACCATACATCATTTCACATTCTTCCAATCAACTTAATCGTAAATAATATTCAACAACTATATCCATAAAATGTATAATCAGTCATGAAATAAACCTAATCGCTCAAAAGTAAAAACCCTTTCATTCATTTTTTTAAACGTTAAAAACCCTCTTAAAAAAGTTTCAATTCGCTATTGTTTGAGGCATGGGCCAATAGATAAATCTCCTTTTTGGGCGTGCTATCTAATATTTTTATTTACAGAGACGTACCTTAGATGTTGTTTCAGCGCAAGAATAGATAATCAAAGCTGTCTGACCGACAGAATACAATGCCCAAGTAAAACTATTAAAATTTTCGATGGTCTCATCGTTTCTCAAGAAAGAGTACCAGAGGCCAATTTCGAACGTAATTATGACGAAATTGGTCGCGAAAAAAAATAAAATGTCGGCCCAAAAGTCGAGTTGACGGCATCGCAGAGGTTAATAAGCGCTATTCTTAGTTCTAGAATTTCCTCCACTTGTGAAGAATTCACAATTTCTATCATAAAATTAATTTTTTTCGCGTACGCACGTATAATGGAGAGAATATTACAGAAAAATAAAGTAATAATAAGCGAAATGATGGATGAATAAAAATATTTAAAAAATACTCGGAAAGTATTATGGAGGGAGGGATCATTTATAAAATTTGCCGTCACGTTCATTGTGATCATTATTAAAAATAAAGAAATAACAAATAATATTTAGAAAAGTTAGAAAAGTTTCCGAGCTTGTATTCGAGTTCTATAATTAAAAGTCGAATTTCGTTTAACTTTTTACGATTCATTATTAAAACGACGTTAAAAAAAGAAGGCGTCATAAATAAAATGGTGTTTTCAAAGTTCCACATGATTTCAATAAAATAGTTTTGTATGTCCCATGCGAGTAATATAAGTGAAAGCAACCAAAAATGATAACGATGACCGAACAAACTGAACACCACAATGTATTTACCAAATTTAGTTTTATGACTTTCGAGTCTATTTTTAAAGAACAACAGCCGAAAAAAGTAAAAATTTTAAGACAATAATTTTTTTTCCTGACATTTCATCCGAATTTTCGAAAAAATCCGGCCCCCGACTAGGATACGAACCCACGCCCTTAAACTATCCAGGGCAACCGCTCTAACAAACTGAGTTAATGAGGGGGTTGAAGGGTCGATTATTCATCATAAATGTCAATAATTACTTATGTTTCATAAAAGGTGATCGAAATACCAAATTAGATTACCTATTACTGCTTTGAAATTATATTTACCAAATTTTGACACCCCCCCCCCCCATTTTTGGGAGTTTTTCCTAATTTATGGACCGAAAAACCACTTTCAAAAACTATGAGCCATTTTTTTTAAACTTCATTAAAAAATTTATTGCCAATCTGTTTTATAAATTACCTGATGGGATGTCTGGACGCAATAGTAGGTGATGAATCCGATCTGAAGAACGGACATAAAATCCCAGAAAACCAAACTTGTCAAATACCAACCGTCATCAGTTTCACGGACGCTTATCGCATAATTTACGTCCGTCGTTATAATAAAGAAATGGGAAAAAAACGAAACTAACATAAAAGGTCCAAAAATTATGTTGACCTTTTTACAGCAAAAAATCAAGGTGTAATAAAGCCACAAAGAATTTTCCAAACTCTCTCCCTTAATTAGAGTTATCGCATATGAAAAATACGTTTTTAAAATTTTTTGCACACTCGCGTGGGTAACAACGATCATTATGATACATATCGGAAATAATAAAACCAAAAAAGGCAATAGAACTCACTAAAAGAGGAAATGTCTTCAAATATAAACTTAATGAGCTGAAAATTATCATTAATGATGAAATGACGAGAATTATTTTGTAGGAGTGTTTGAAAATGACCCTTGAATTTTTGTCCAAATAAGCCAAACATTTTATCAATTCTGTATACTCTGAAGTCTGAAAGGTAAAGCAGAAGCCAAAAACGAGGCCCATTAATCCAAGAAAGAAGTTACGAAGACAATGCAACCAACCCTGGATATGAAGATTTACAGAATATCCAAAAGAGTAACGGAAACTTACATACACAGCGTTTAAAATTTGAAATAATATGAAAATAAAATAATACTTTTTATAACTGTATTTCCCCCCATCGTAAAACAAAGGGTTAACACCAAGGAGTTTGAGAAAAAAGAAACCTTTTGTGACCACCTTTTTAGCCCCTGGCATTTTAACGTTTGTCCACTTACTTTTCCTTCAATCATTTTTTATTTGCTTTGACTTCTAACTGAAGAAAATTGAAATATTCTGACAAAAAGATTAGAAAATGGTGGGTAAAAAAGAATATTCCATTAAATGTATTTCATTAACTTTCTTATATGAGGATATTTTATTACCCTCTATGAACGGTTTTTGGGCGGTCTTTTCGCTGATTTCTAACGGAAAAATTTTCAATTTTTACCAAAATTTTCTTTTTGTAGTCATCTTGAAAATGTAAAAATTTTTGTAAGCACTTTTTTTTTCTCTCTCTTCTAAACAGATTAATAATCATTTCTTACTTAACAATAGTTACTTCCACCAAAGACCCTGAACCAAATAGGTACTAGACCAATGCTCTTTTAGGAAAAGAAAAAAAAAAAACAATTTTTTTGTAAGATAACCAAAAGAAAAGAATAGTTTACCTGAATAGACGTCCTTTCGGAAAAAACAACCATCGATAAAAATTGAAATGTGTTGACAAACGTCCAGCAGACAAAAAACCAAAAAAACCAAGCCCTCGATTCATGATGCCCCAACAAAATCAAACAATACAAGTCAGTAATTGCCATCAAAAAATATCCGATAAAATAAAAAAATAAAAAAGGTCCAAAAATAATATTCTCCTTGCAAATAATAGCTAAAACGGAATAAACTTTTATTAGATTTTCAACTTTTGATTTTTTCCTAACTTCAGATTTTAAATTTTTAAAACATTCCCTGATAATTTTCATAAGGAGACGTAAATAAAAGTTATTATGAAAGACAAATATTTCAAATATGAAAGGCACACAATTGTTAAATAATTCGCAAAAGTTAATTTTTTAAAATCAAATATTTTCATGGTAGAATATAAGGTCATTATAATAACAAGGAGTCCCAAAAATAAATATCGGGCTGAATAACAAGTTGTGTCATGCTAGTGTATTTTTCAACATATAAAAGATTTCATAATTTTTTTAAGCCTTTTTGTGTTTAAAACTAATGATAATGTAAAAATAGTTGATGTTGAAAACGACCAAAATTGCGAAAGTAAAACAAATAAATTAAAAATGGTTTTTTAAATAATACAAACGCCCCCCGTCTTGCGATATGTAAAATCCCGAAATAAGCACATAAAATTATGTTAAAATAAGAATAAATTTTAAAAAATAATTTAGAACTGATCTCGTCGTTTTGAACAGTAAGCGCTGTCACTCCGAGGATTCGTAACCAAGAAAGCCATTTTTGTAAAAAGTTTCCTATGCGGGACATTTTATGGGAATGAAAAAAAAAATTATCGGAAGTTCTTCAATTTTCGTATTGCTTTTTTTCTTATTGACAGGTCGATTTAATGATGTCTTCGTCATTTTATCTTTCTTTTTTCCTTTACTCCGCCATTTTTGGCTATTTCGAGTTCGACATTTTCGAAATAACCACGA
>JACGAQ010003680.1:0-25610 GCA_014119065.1 Orius insidiosus
CCCCCCTATATTTAATTCTCTTTGAGGAAGTTTCGTTGGAAGCTCTTCAAATTAGTACTTTTGCTCAATTTCAATCTCTCAGAGTACAAATTTTAAAAAAATTGTGTTAATCAAATACTTACCTTAAATTATATTTTTGAGGACTTGCAAAACGGCTTGAATTTAGCTTTGTCAGGTTTGACCCGGAGCCTCGACTTCCATAGGCTCAGTTTTAACTTCGACTTGGCTCACAAGAGCTTTGATTTCTTGCTCACTCATCTTCAATTCTGAGGGATCTTGAAAGTTCAAAAATTTAATTACTATGATTATTTTATATTCCGCGTTCTGTCACCGGAAAAAACATTTCTAACAACTTAAACCTTCTGCTGTTAACACAGAACACAATAACACCAGAAGGATAATGTAAGGTTAATTTTTCTAAATCGGCTTCGCTCGCTTTGGATATTATCACCAGAGTGCGACTACCTATTGGATTCCAACTGATAAGGAAACGAGTCGTGACCCAAGTTATCGCTACTTTTTGATACTAGCTGTAGAGCGCAACACTAGGGATACTTTCCTGGCGCCTTTAATTTTAAAAATTCATACGTCTTTGCAAGGATCATGTCCTTCCATTCTCGTTGCGTATTTGAAACCTTAAACTCACTTCAAATTTCAATTTTTTAAAGAAATGAACAAGCGATACCCATTATTATTGTTATGAATGTGTGGGATGTATGATCACCACTAAATTTAGAAATAAGAATTCTCTATGTAGAGCATCCTCGAAAGTTAAATGAAACCCCCCTTAATTTAAATCAAAGAATTTGATGGTGTAGTTTAAAATCCGCCTGGATATACAGGGTGTCCCAGACACAACCTAACTTCGTTATTTCAAATGAGAACCCTATTTTTTATTTCAGATTCGTAATCTACGCAAAATTTCAAGTAGATTTGAGGCTCATATGACAATTTTGGACAACTTTTAAAAAATGTCAAAATTTAGCGTTTTTTTGCGCTAAAATCCGTTAAAATTGACCTAGAAGACTCGTTTTTTTTTTAATTCCACTTATTTTTTCCCGAAGAATCCAACTGTCTCAAATTTGAGCATCTTCGCATTCTGCATCACGAGATTTCGTCGCTAATGGCCTTTTTTTCAAGTTTAACTCCAAATTCCATACTTCAAAAATGAAAATTAGCGTTTGTTGACGGAATTTAATTTTGATGCATAAACACAAAAGACGCTGTAGCTCTTTCAAATTTGTGGTCCGAAAGAAAAATTCCTTTCAACAAGTGCTAATTTCATTTCTGAACTAAAAATTTGGGTTCTAACTTGAAAAAAGGCCATTAGCGACGAAATCTCGTGATGCAGAAGCGAAGATGCTCAAATTTGAGCAGTTGGATTCTTCGGGAAAAATAAGTGGAATTAAAAAAAAACGAGTCTCCTAGTCAATTTAACGGATTTTAGAGCAAAAACGTTAAATTTGACATTTTTTTAGTTGTCCAAATAGTCATATGAGTACTCAAATCTACTTGAAATTTTGCGTAGATTACGAATCTGAAAAAAAATAGGGGTTCTCATTAGAATAACGAAGTTAGGTTGTGTCTGGGACACCTGTTATCCAGGCGGATTTAAACTACACTATCAATTCTTGATTTAAATTAAGGGGGGTTTACATTTAACTTTTTTTCGTAAAACCACTTTTTAACGCTCTCCCAGACGCTTGCCATGTGTTTCCGGACACCCTGTATACACTCCCCCGTCAAAAGTTGCAACACCTATGAAATCTAGTTGTTAAACACTTTGGTTTAAACAGGAGCTTACTAACATTTGTAAATTTTGAATTTTGAACATTTTTCATTTGTTTTTGTATCCTGGGGCGGTGCTATAGGTAGCCCTTCGCAGTTAAATCTAATGTGCGCACCGTTTCAAGCTTAAGAGTTTATTAATCCCCCTCGCGTCAGTGGTGTTTTCCGTCAGAAAATCCATTAAGGTTCAATTTGGGGGAGGCCCGCTTAGGCCCGCTTTGAACCCTGGACCCCATTGATGAACGCCGTATCGCAATGTTTGGGATTAACGCCTTAAACACGCGGCCAAAAATAAAGACCAAGTTGTTGGGTCTTCACAAACCGAGGGTTTGTTTATTCTATGCTATTACTATTATTATTATTACTTAATTAAATATTGAAATGAGTACATTTAATTTTAAAAGCATGTTAACTCTTCCAACTTTCTAAATTTGACACCACCGAACTGGGTCACGCTGGGTTGCCATGGTTCTTCGGCGTCCTGGTCCTCGGACAAAGGGAATAAAGAGGCTTTTTTTATTTTACTTATATATGTACTTTTAGATTACTTATATATATAATTTATATTTTAATTATTATAAATAAAAAATAATATGACTCAAATTTTTGATGTTACTAATATTTTTATTTCGTGGAATACCGCACAGTGGGATAAATGGATGGTAAATCGAAACTCGAAACGTTAAAAGTATTTTAAAAAAAAATAAACCCCTTTTCGCTACTTCCCCTCTTAACATTCGAAGGGGGGGGAAACTTCGAGGTCACGGAGCCCACCATCGAAAAAGAAAAATAAGGATGTTGAACCGATTTGTGGACCACCGCGCACTCAAGTGAGTCAAGGGAAGCTTATCAGGATTTACAACTCTCCCGTAAGCATATCTTTCTGTGTTTTTGTTGTTCTGTGCTGTTAAGAAAATGCAAAGGTGCCAATATTCCAAAATTACCCCATTTGGTTTTCAACCTTATTTTATAGTTACCTTCCTAGAAAAAGTTGATAAAATTGAACTGATAATCGGAAAATTCATAAATCTCATTGCTTTCTCAAAAATTCTCGGCGTTTGGGAGCATAATTTGGTAAGATTGATTTTTACGTTGCTTTTGACTATGGCTTATGCGTACTTTATTTAGCAAAACCCTAGGTTACTTGAATATTTTTTTCGGTTCATTTTATTAGTTGAAAAACCATATTTTTGAAGATTTATTGAAACCATCCCTTGACAACGAACTTGCTAGGTGGATCGTTGGTCCTCTGCTGCTCTGAGTTTCTTCTGTGCTCTGCTTTCATCATTATTGACCTCTCTAAATCTCGTTTTTTTCAACATTTTTGCTGAAAAAATTCAGGTCACAAATGGTCCATCAAAGCACAGAAGAAATGTGTGGTACTAGAGGCCCTATTCTTCCCACTTCACGTACGTTAAATGTGTGCGAATATCAGGCATTTGCCAATAAAGCTAGGAACAGTTGGTACTTCTGAACAGTATTTTTATTAGCACAATAATTTTCAACAAACTCTTTGTATAATAGCTTTCAGTCCTTTTCTGATGTAACTGCTGGTGAGCAATAGTTTACCAGGCGAACGCTCTTTTCCCAGAGGTCCTTGGCAACTTGTTCATCAAGTGTTAAATTTGATGGAGTTTTCTCTTGACAATTGCTGAAAAAGAAATACCAGTTGAAAATATAAACTTTGGAGAGGTTGCCAAATAGCATAGCAGAGGTCATTGGATTTTGGAAGCAGAGCACAGGAGGAATGGCACAATGGCTCTTGACTTACTCATAGTAAAGGCCCTTTGATCTGCAAGTTTTTCATCTAAAGCGCAATAAAGTGTCGTTTCCGCTCCTTGCTCGTGTGACAGCATAAAATAGCGTCCTACGTATCGAAGACTTCGAAAAAATATATAGTTTTCGATGTCAAAACTGAAAAATGATTTCATCGCTGTGCTTTGTAAATCTGTTTTGACAAGTCCTGGGTTGAGGCAGTAAGTCGTCACTCCTGTACCTGATTTCAAAACATAATTAATTAGACCTTTTTGTCGTAGCATAGGGGGCTTTGAAGTTAGGCCTAAATGGGCGCCATGTCAATGTGGCAAAAGACTCCACCTGGGCCCAACCCTACTCCAAAGAAATACCAAAAGAAAGAAGCCTTCTTCCTATTGGTTAGGCCTTGCTTATTTCAATTACCTTTTAACCTTCTTGCCAGCTCTTTAGTAAATAAGTTATTTGCAAGTTTACTTCTGCAGTATGAGTTAAACCCATTGTAATCATTGTCCATATTAATATCATCCAAATCTAACGTTTTACCTAAAAAAGAATAGACTTTTTTGTTGAGAAAATGAAACTTACAATAATGATGGGCCGCTGATGAAACATTTACAATCCTTGCAGGCTTAGATTCAATGATTCTTTCAAGTAGAAGATTTGTCAGTAAAAAATGTCCAAGATGGTTTGTGGCGAATCCTAACTCATATCCATCTTCAGTTAAAACTCTGTCCTTTGTAATATTTGCTAAAAAATTTTTGAATGATGGGTTTTTTTTTGATGAAGTGAGGGCAAACCAGCATTGTTGATCAAAAGATGGATTTTTCGTGAGATTCTAAAACTCGTTTAGCAAATTCTCGAACTGAATTAAAGAAGCCAAATCGAGTTTTTCGACGATAACTTTCCCTCGTGCTGTTTTTCGTATTTCCTCTGCGGCTGCATTGGCCGTCTCTTGATTTCTGCAAGCCATTATGACGGTGGCACCTTAGAAAAAGTTAAAAAAGAAAAGAAAAGAAATTTTTTTACCTCGGTGCGCCAAATCGGAAGCTGTGGCTTTTCCGATGCCATTATTGGCGCCGGTGACTATAGCAGTTTTGCCATCTAGATTTATATCGCTTTTAAAATGATTTCTAAACAGCCAGGCCATTCCTAAATTACGTTGTATACAAAGTTGGGAGGGACCTGATGACTTCAAGGTCAAGCCACTTGGCAGTATTCCCTCCTTTGTAAAAATGATTTGATTTTAAAATTCTCTTTTTTTTTAGGATTTGATGGTCTATTATGTGGAAGGAAGATATTAAAACTCCTAAGTTCAGAAAATTGCACAAAGATCTTCCTTGGTCTCAGAGGAACCCGCGGAAACTCATCGCTTTAGTCACGACAGGTGCGATGTTGTTGTTTTTTAGTCGCCAGATCTATGATGTGTTCACCGCTGTACGTTTTTCATCTCAACAAAAATCTTTAAAGGCGAAAGAAGAATGATGGAGGCTGTCAAAAAAGCGAAACTTCGTATGACCTCAATCCCTGCGATCGTCAACGACTGTAAAACCTCAGCTTCCATCTACGCGAACTGCGTTGTTAAAATGAACGATCTTAAAAAGAACGATTGCCAAAAGGAGTTTGAAAGTTTTATCGACTGTGTCAAAAAAAGTGCTGCTAAAAGAAAATTAAGAATTTAGTCATGGATAGTTTATATATTCATATGTTCTTTGGTTTTAGTCTCAGGGTGATATTTATTACTTATGGAATCATACAAGACTCAATTTCTGAAGTCCCTTTCACCGACATTGACTATAAAGTATTCACCGATGCCGCCAGAAATATGGCGGAAGGCATCTCGCCATATGAAACACCAACATATCGCTATCCTCCCATCATTGCTGCCCTAATGATCCAAATTTACTTCACCCTTGTTACGGAAAAATCCTTTTCTCTTTTTCAGACATTTTTGTTTATTATATGCTTTTCAAAATTTTATTATTGGATGGAAATTCCAGAGAAAAAAGTAAAAATTTCGCTCTTGTATGGCTGTACAATCCTTTATCGATAATAATAACTACCAGAGGAAACGCTGATTCTGTTTCTTCTTTTTTTGTTATTCTCACACTATATTTGTTTTATAAAAAAATTATTTATGGTCGGCCATCGCTCATGGAATCTCTGTCCATATTCGTTTATATCCCATTGTGTTTAGCTTAGGTTTATACATCTCAATTAAAAACAATCACAAAAATATTTTTTTGAAAACGTTTTTCCTACAAAAAGAGACTTATGTTTTCTCTAGTATGTTTGGCTACCTTTGTATATTGACTGGATTCTTTTATTTGATTTATGGTTATGATTTCTTATGAAAGTCTTCTTTATCATTTAAAAAGAGTTGATATTCGCCATAATTATTCGGTTTATTTTTATTTGAATTATTTAAATTATTCGAACCCTTTATTAGAGACGAAAGTTATGACGGTTTTACCGATGTGATATTGTTGCTTTTCTTAACGTTGACGTACGCGGAAAACATATCGCTTTCTGCGAAATGACGTTGGCGTTTGTTTTGGTGATGTTCAATTCGGTAGTCACTTGTCAGTATTTCATTTGGTATCTTTCTCTTCTACCTTTGTGTTTGCCGAAAATGAGTTGTTCGTGGAAAGAACTGTTTTTGGTCAGTAATTTTTGGTTCGCTTCTCAAGCGGCTTGGCTTCTTCCTGCATATCTTTTAGAATTTAAATCTCAAGATACTTATTTTTACATTTGGATTCAGTGCCTTGTATTCTTTTGGGCAAATGTTGTCGTCCTTTCTTCTTTCATTAGGAGTTATAACGTTTCAAAAATTAAATCAAAATAAATTATTTTTTGATTTAACTGTTTGCTAAATTAGATATTTTGGGTTTTTATAGTTTGTTGAGACTGTTAAATAAATTGTTTTTCAAATTAAAAATTTACTAAACATTGTGCTTTTAATTTTATTTATCGTTTCCTTTGGTCCAGTCAATCATTGACCCTATCATTATACAAAGCTATTATACAGGGTGTTCCTTGGACTAAATTAGTTGGACACTCATGCTATTCTTGCTTGAACGATGAGACTAGCAGGAAAAAAATAAGTCGCTGCAACTTGCTGTGGTGTTGCTGAACTTTTGGTCCCCCGAGAAACCTATTGCATTTTGCAATATATTTGTAATAGCTATTGCTTCTATTGCATTTTTGCAATATATTTTGTAATAGCTATTGCTTCTATTGCATTTTTGCAATAGCTATTGCTTCTATTGCATTTTTGCAATATTTTGTAATAGCTATTGCTTTTTGCATATATTTTGTAATAGCTATTGCTTCTATTGCATTTTTGCAATATATTTTGTAATAGCTATTGCTTCTATTGCATTTTTGCAATATATTTTAATAGCTATTGCTTCTATTGCATTTTTGCAATATATTTTGTAATAGCTATTGCATTTTTGCATATATTTTGTAATAGCTATTGCTTCTATTGCATTTTTGCAATATTTTGTAATAGCTATTGCTTCTATTGCTTTTTGCAATATATTTTGTAATAGCTATTGCTTCTATTGCATTTTTGCAATATATTTTGTAATAGCTATTGCTTCTATTGCATTTTTGCAATATTTTGTAATAGCTATTGCTTCTATTGCATTTTTGCAATATTTTGTAATAGCTATTGCTTCTATTGCATTTTTGCAATATATTTTGTAATAGCTATTGCTTCTATTGCATTTTTGCAATATATTTTGTAATAGCTATTGCTTCTATTGCATTTTTGCATATTTTGTAATAGCTATTGCTTCTATTGCATTTTTGCAATATATTTTGTTAGCTATTGCTTCTATTGCATTTTTGCAATATATTTGTAATAGCTATTGCTTCTATTGCATTTTTGCAATATTTTGTAGCTATTGCTTCTATTGCATTTTTGCAATATATTTTGTAATAGCTATTGCTTCTATTGCATTTTTGCATATTTTGTAATAGCTATTGCTTCTATTGCATTTTTGCTATATTTTGTTAGCTATTGCTTCTATTGCATTTTTGCAATATATTTTGTAATAGCTATTGCTTCTATTGCATTTTTGCAATATATTTTGTAATAGCTATTGCTTCTATTGCATTTTTGCAATATATTTGTAGCTATTGCTTCTATTGCATTTTTGCAATATATTTTGTAATAGCTATGCTTCTATTGCATTTTTGCAATATTTTGTAATAGCTATGCTTCTATTGCATTTTTGCAATATATTTTGTAATAGCTATTGCTTCTATTGCTTTTTTCAACAAAAAAATGCTTGATACCTAGGTATAGATTTTTTGCTGTAAAAGCTGAATAACGTGAATATTTGTGGTTAATATATGATAATGTGCAAAGTATCCTTGAGGATATTGCGAAAAAAAATTTAAATAGTAATGCGAATTTAAATTTTATAAAACTCGAGAAATTTAGAAAATCTAAAGGGAAAAAAAATGGCAACACTGACTGGATCCATATTTTTCGAGGTTTGTACTTTGTTAACTTTGTTTTTCTTGAAGTTTAGATTTTAGATCTTTGATTATTGTTAACTTGATTAATTGTTTTAATCGTGGATATGTTTAATATTGAATTTTCTATTTAACTAATTTTACTAATAAAACTTTAATTATTTTATTTAAAGGTGGGTTTAATTAATTGGTGTTGTTTGTATTCATGATAAAAATATTTTCAGATAAGATTGTTAACGTTGATTTATGGCGGAGAGAATCGTCGAGTCAGAAAATTCGCAAACGAGGACCCTTACGGTCGATCAAACCGATGGTTCCGAAAGTGAAGTGAGTATTTGATCAAATATGTCGTTTTACCGTTGTTTCCGTCGTTTTTCGTCCGCACCGTTAGATCATATAAAAGTATTGGATCTTTCGCGTATAGTGGCGGGACCGTTTTGTACGATGATTTTGGGCGATTACGGCGCCACGGTTTATAAAGTGGAATCGCCCGGTGTCGGAGATGAAACTCGTCTTTGGCCACCGCACGTCAATTACTCGAAAGAAGAGATGACTTGTTATTTCGGAGCGTTGAACCGCAACAAAAAAAGCATCTGCGTCAATTTCAAATCACCCAAGGGCATCCAAATTCTTCACGATTTAGCCCAAAAATGTGACGTTTTAGTCGAAAATTTCGTCCCTGGAAAACTCGATGAATTAGGCTTAGGATACGATAGTATCAAAAAGGTGGCACCTCATATTGTTTACTGCTCGATAAGCGGATTTGGTCCTAAAGGTCCATATAAAGATAGAATGGGTTATGACATCATTGCTGCATCAATGGGAGGACTTTTTCACATAACTGGACCTAAAGATGGCGACCCTTGTAAAACTGGCGTCGCCATGACTGATCTCTCGACAGGTCTCTACGCTCACGGAGCTATCATGGCTGCACTTCTGCAAAGATTTAAAACAGGAAAAGGACAAAAAGTCGACTGTAACTTACTTTCAACTCAAGTCGCATGCTTGATTAATATAGGAAGTAATTATTTAAATGCTGGAAAAGAAGCCGTTAGATGGGGTACAG
This sequence comes from Orius insidiosus, assembly GCA_014119065.1. Lineage (NCBI taxonomy): Eukaryota > Metazoa > Arthropoda > Insecta > Hemiptera > Anthocoridae > Orius > Orius insidiosus. The sequence continues at coordinate 9,095 of JACGAQ010003680.1, forward strand.
AACATGAAAGTATTGTCATACTTCAAAGTTTTAAAACAAAAGATGGATACATGACTATCGGAACTGGTTCAGATTCTCAATTTAAAAACTTTTGCCATCGTTTCAATTTGGATCTTCATCAAAATGAAAAATTCAAGACCAATGCCAATCGGTGAAAAACCGCGAAGAACTAAACCAAATTTTGGATCCAATGTTCTTAAAAATGAAAAATGATGAGATCCTTAAGATTCTTGATGGAGCACCATTTCCGTTTGGCCCTGTCAACACTATCAAACAAGTAAGAGGAAAATAATGAACTGATAAAAAAAATAATGAAAATTATAGGTGTTTGACGACCCTCATATTAAGGAGATAGGACTCGTTTCTGAAGTCGAACTGAGTACCGGGACAAAATTTCGAACTGTCGGGCCTCCGACAGATTTCAGCGATTCCGTCGTCTCCGTCCGTTCCCCACCTCCTGACCGCGGGCAGCACACTCGTGAAATTTTAAAAACCGAACTGAATCTCCTCGATTCCGATATAGATAATCTTTATAACGAAAATGTTATCCAATAATTTTAAATAAATTTTACTTTTTTGTGTTTATTTTGTGTTTTTCCTTGAAATTCACATAAAATAAACAAAAGTTGTTCTGCATACTTAGGCCATTTTTAAGTTTTTATCATGGTAATTGCAGTTTGATGTGTTTTTAGGAAGTGAGGACGGTCAAAGTGACATTGAAAAAGCAAAAAACCGATAAACAAGTCAAATGGACTTCAGAAACAGTCGACAATGAACACATGAATAAGAAAAAATCAAAATGTAAGTCCTAAAAAAAATAGTTACAATAACAAATTTTTTTCAGGTTGCTGCATTTATGAGAAGCCGAGAAACTTCGGCGAAAGTTCTTCCGAAGATGAGGGCGAATGTGAAAACTGTTTCGGACATGTTGAGCTCAAGAAAAAAAATAAACCGACGTCGCCCGAGCCGAATCCCGAAGAACCTTCACCAGACCCACCAGAAACTCCTTCCCCTTCTTAACCTTCCACTCATTCCATTTTTTATCGAGGAATTAATCTAATATATCAAAATTTAAATGTCACAACAAAATTGTTCATCAAAATCTATCCTTTATGTTGTGTGTTGTAAGCCTTAAAAAATCATTCTTTCGCTGGACGAGAGAAACGTTTCGATTTTTGTTGGAAGAAATTTTTTTTCCTTTTAGTCCCTATTTAACACTAAAATAAAAACAGATATAAAAAATCCTGTGTTCAACTTTGTACAAATTTATAGTTCTTTTTATGAACTGTTGAGGTACCTTTTATGTTTGCTGTAATTAATTGTAAAGCATCAATAAAAAGCAAATTAATACAGTAAAGTCTGTGTAGTTGTGCTCTCTCATAGGATGGTAGGCTTCATCAGAGTAGAATTATGGTTGGAAATCCTTCAATATGGCTCCTCTTCTGGAGGTTATAAATTATAACCTTGTGGCAAAAATTTGTTTTCTTTCCTAGTAATAATGCTGGAGAGCAATTGACGAGGAGGTCACACTCGTCCCAAAGATCCCTTGCAAGTTGGTCATCCAATGACATACTTGATGGCTTTTTCTCTCAGTTGTTATAATTTTTTTCCCTCACTCTTAATTTGTTGCAAATGCTAATTCAATCCATCTTCTGTCAAAACGCGTTCATTTGAAACAGTTCCTAAAAAGAATCATTAGGATGTTGGATATTTTTAAAAGTACAACAAGCATTGTTTATTAAAGATGAGAAGCTAAACTTCTCGCATTTTCTCTGATTGGAAAGAAGACAAATCAAGCTTTTCAACGATCACAGTTCCTCAGGCTTTTTTCCTTATTTCTTCTGCAGCTGAGTTTCCTGTTGATACTACATGCGATAATGACATTGGCGCCTAAAATTGGTTTTATGAAACAAAAATAGTTCAGTTTTATTGAGACCTCAGTGAGCAAAATCGGATGCTGTGGCTTTTCCAACCGGTGACGATTGCAGTTGATCAAGTTTTATGTCACTTTTAAAATCCTTTCTGAATAGCCAAGACATTTTCAAAGGTCTCTTCTGAAGACATTTTTTTAACAGCAGGGCCCACATGCACTGACCTCTCTGACATATTTTAGCAAGTCCAGTGCTTTTTTTAGGAAGGCTCTTTCAGACCCTGTAAGGTAGATAAAAAACCCATTTTTACAGGATTTCTCTCGGCTTTAACTTCCTTAAAGAAGTAATTGTATTACCCTCGGTTTTTTGGGGAAGGCTCTTCAAGACCCTAGAGGGAAAATTGCTTATGCAAATGCTAATTGCTTGTAGGTACCGATCAACTTGATCTGTGGTCCTGGCTGTAGCATTTTTTCCGCTACTCTTCACGCCACAATTTTCCACCGATTTTAGCCAACTTTTCACCCAATTTCCAAAATAGTTGAACAATAAATTATCGAAAGCGATTTTTGAGTTTCGAAAAAATGGCTGAGATATGTAGTTTGAAATTTTTAAAAAAAAATTTTCCAAAATTTGGTGCAAATCGGTTGCACCAAAAAATTTGCAGTAGTTCAATGGACTGTCTGATATCTCATATTTCTCCCTCTTTTAGGAATTTGGGAAAAAAAATTTTTTTTTCAGAGGGAGAAATGTGAGATATCTGATAGTCCATTGAACTACCTGCAAAATTTTTTGGTGCACCGATTTGCACCAAATTTTTTTTTGTAGTTGTAGTAGCCCTCTAGTCCTTCCCCCATTTTCCATACCATTTGCCTTTGCCAACAAGCAACCCCTCCACGCAACAGTAGTCGGTAGGCAGGCCTCTCCACTCTCTAATTTCCAAAGAGTAGGTAGGTAAGACGGGGAAGCATCGTGTGCCGCCATTGTAACATCAACAAATTGAATAGTAGCGCCACAAAATATTTGACGGAGAGCCTTTATACTACGTTTTACCTAGCAAATGCGCGTTTCCATGACTACCTCTATGCCATAATTGGTTACAGTCGCAAAAGAAAGACTGCGCTGACGTCGATTTACCCTCACAGAAGAACATCGACTTCACTTCAGAACAAAAAGCGAGAACTCGCCGTATGATCGTCGAGGGTCCCAAACGAACTCGCCCGATTCCAGCCGAAAACAGAAGAGCGTCCCCGGTTCCCGGATCAATTTTTCCTATTTGCCCATCTCGGCAAGTCCCTTTTTTCAGGCTTTTTATCTTTTAAAGCCATGGAAAAGACATTTTGCCCTGTATCCCGAACGTAATTCCCGCTCAAAATGGGCGACAAGACGTAAAAAATTCAATTTATCCCACATAGAAGCTAAAGAAAAGTTTTGTGTCTGTCCGTCTGTTCCTATTTTTCAAAGATGGCCTCTTGTGATATTCAGATCGTCAATCCTAACGTTTTAGAACGAATCGAAAGGTATTTTAACATTCTTCTTATTTCAATATTATCTATTATCGCTTTGTAAAATTTAATTTTTGAAATAAATTTTTTTTACTTTTTTTCAGTTTTATGGCCGACGCTTCTTATCGGGAGGCGATAGAAAATTCTTCGAATTATAATACGAGACTGTGCGTTGAAAGGCGGCTTCGTATGCCTTTTCTCGATTCTCAGACAGGTCTTAATTTCTTACAAATTAATAATCTATTTGTTTACAATAATTAATTATTGTATTCATTAAATTCAATGGGGTCAAGAGTAGTTTAGGAAGCAGTCCAGCCAACTCAAAATTTCGTTTTTGAACATTTCTCTCTCTCTAGGAATAGTGTTGGGCGTTATTGATTTCCTGGGCTGAATGTGCACTCGTAAATAGCTATTCAGAAAGACCTCTAGAGTTCAAGCATTTTTAAAAATTCTGCTAGATGCAGATTTTTTCTAAAAGAAATTTGTTTGACATCTTCGCTCTTTTTGTCAAAAACTGGTTTCTGGGTTTAATATTATGTACCATCTACTTGCTGAATCTTACATAGTTAACAGAGTCGACAATATAAAAATTTCATTTAATTATAGTTATTGAGGGGACAAGAATTACTCCCTCTCTTAAAATCAGAGATAAGAAGCTCATTTTATCTTAAGATTGAAAGAAACTCCTTAATTTTTCTCCCTGGGGCAGGGTATAGTCTGATAGGGTAAGCTGATCTTGCAGAGCTCTACTTGGCTTCCCTGAATAAGTCCTATAAGTTCTCTTAAAAACAAGGTTTTTCAATTTTTTCTCCTGGCAGGGCAGGGTATAGTCTGATAGGGTAAGCTGATCTTGCAGAGCTCTACTTGGCTTCCCTGAATAAGTCCTATAAGTTCTTAAAAACAAGGTTTTTCGTTAATTTTTTCTCCCTGGCAGGGCAGGGTATAGTCTGATAGGGTAAGCTGATCTTGCAGAGCTCTACTTGGCTTCCCTGAATAAGTCCTATAAGTTCTCTAAAAAAGGTTTTTCGTTAATTTTTTCTCCCTGGCAGGGCAGGGTATAGTCTGATAGGGTAAGCTGATCTTGCAGAGCTCTACTTGGCTTCCCTGAATAAGCCTATAAGTTCTCATAAAAACAAGGTTTTTCAAATTTTTTGTTGGTAAATTTCCAGGTGTGGCGCAGAATCATTCAAACCTTTTCATGGCCGCAAGAGAGCGGATTCCTGGACTTCATTATGGCCAAGTCTACACATATCCATCAAAAAGATGGCGTAAAAAACGCCGCCAATATTTAATGCAACCTCAGGTAATATAAAAACCTAAGGGAAAAAATCCAGCTTAATATTGCTTTCAGGTGGCTTAAGAAGATGTGAAGTCTCTTCAGATTCAGGGGACCTTCACACAATATCGACAGTCGAAAATCCGGCTGCCATGAGTGAAGATAGTAAAGACAGTGCTGGACTTAAAGATGATGCTAAATCTTCAGTAATTTTTTTTAAATTTTTATTAGCTTTATTTACATTTTTTTAAGGATGCGTGGTACTACGACGAGTTCGAGTTACAGTCGATGGAAGGTTTTGACGAGCAAGATCCCGATTCAGATTATGATTACGAGGAAACTTATAGTAAACGTAAAAGAAAAGGACGGGGTGGAAAAACGCCCGGGCGTGGAAGCTCAGCTCCCTCAGATTCTCCACATCCTAAAAAAGGAAAGGTATATCAATTTTTGTCATTTTTAAACATTTTTATTAAAACTAAACTGTAGGGCCGAGGGCGAAAAAAAGGGATCAACTACGCCGAAACTGGCGATTCTGAAAAACCATTTTCCTGCGACCGTAAGTACTTTTTTTTATTAATATTTTATTTAATAAAAATTATCAAAATATATTCATCGTGGAGAAAATGCGATTGAAGGCATTTTTGATCAACAGTGCACGAGGCACATGTGAAAGGCATGGCTCAAAATCGGAAACACTTATTAATAATTTTTAAAAAATATTTATTTTACCGTTTCCACAGCAACAGGAGAAAGTTCGTCAGCAATGGGACGTTATATTAGTTTTTTATTTCAAGTTGGGTTTTTATTTTAGTGTAATTTTAGAGTTTTCAAATAAAGGTTGTCTCTTTTTGGGTTGCATGCGGTTCACTTAATTTTAATTTTGCTTGCTATTTTTAATTTTTTTTTTCTTTATTGTTTTTTATTAGTTCTTTCATTTAGGATTTTCTCTTGAGATCTCCAATTTATTATTTGTTTCTTTTAAGTTTTATAATGAAGTGTTCCTAAGGAAGGTTAATTGATCCCCTCAATTTTATTTTTCAATTAAGATTCTGGAATCCCTTTTATTATGATTAAAGGATAGAAGCTTTTTTTTTATGTTTAAATTTGTTGGAATTAGAGGCAAAATTTATTTGGGGGGTTTCGAAATGTGATAACTGGTTAATTTGCAGTTTGTGGAGCACGGTACAAGACACGGCCGGGGTTGACGTACCACTACACGCATTCGCATAAAGAGGGGACGTCAGCGACGCCGACGACGAGGAGTAGCAGTAACAGCAACAGTAACAGCGGAGGAGGAAGTGGGTCACAATCTTCCCAGCCGCCTCCGCCCCAGCCGCTTGGACCTCCCGTTATGCCGCCTCAATCTCAAGGTCCAGGCCTTATTGAGGACGATCAGGGAGACTCTTTGCCTCCCCCATCGCCGCTTTTGCCCCAACAACAGCAGCCTTTACACCAGCAGGGCTGGACCAACTTCGCCCCGGACAACTATCTTACTTACCTAAACGCCCCGGTAAATTTTCTCACCTTCCTCTTATCAATGTTCCCCATCTGCTTTTTTTGTCGCATGCATTTTTTTGTGGTTATCGTCGGCTTTTGCATGCTTTTTTTTCCGCTTACCATCCCTTGCACCAACTGTCTTGTTTATTGCACATTAGTATTTATTAGATGCAAACTTCATTATTTTAAACGTCCTAATTCACTGGCAGTCATAAATTATTTATAATAAATTCTAAATAAGTAGGACAACAATAACAGTTTACACCTGCCCCAGTGCTCTGTGAACAGTCCAGTAAGTATAAAGAAACCATTTTTAATGGCCCAGTCTGCTAATCTTGCCCCACAATATCCACTTTTACCCTCAGCCAAAAACTTGAAGCATTGGGTTGGGTGTAAACCACATTTTCAAACTAATTTGGACGGAGAAACCGACTTTTTTTTTCTCCCTCATACCACACAATATTTACAATAATTTGAGGGTGGTATTATTTTTAAGCTTAATATCAGTTATGATTTTAGATTCTTTTGGGGTTTCAAATTTTTCATGAATACCACCCTTAAACCTCACATATAAGAACTTTAAAAACAGCTCTAAAATTAATATAAATTGAATAGTCTACTCCAACGCACTTGCAGTTTATTTTTAATTTCATATCAGTAGCGCATTAGTACCTTTTAGAATTTGGCGACCAGGACTGCAGATTTTTATTTTTTTCTTCTGCGGCAAGAACTTCCTGGTGAACCTCTTAATAAAGTTGGAGTAGACATCTCGCTTTTTTTTTCTCCCCTATCTTTTCTTCATTTTGGTTTCTCCATGAAAAATGGGTTTTGCGCCAATACACTCTGAAAATAGTAAGAGAGAAAAAAAATTTTTGTTTCTATTTTATTTTATATTTTTTAATCCCTTTTAAAAAATATAAAAGAAAATTCTCATTTTATTCTTTAAAGAAAAATTAATTTGGGTAATTTGTTTGTTAAAAGGGTGAAAACGTGGCTGAACCATCTCGTGGTGTTGCGGTGGACCCGTCTCTTACTATCCAGAGTGTTTGCGCCAACCCAGAAGGAGAACACCTCGTCGAAAAGGGAGTCTCAATTTTTATTTTATCTTCTTTTGTTAAGTTAACAAAATTTTATTGTTGATTTGAATTTTAATTTATTCATTTTTCATTGTACATTATTACCTTATATATCAAAAAATGTACAAAAATATAGTAACTAAAAATAAGTTAATCATTAATAATAGTAAAAAATGAATTCCTCTTGTTTATTTAATCTTTTTATAAATTGTTATTCCTTGTTTTAGAGCTGTTTTTTTAAGTTTTAAGCAATTTTTGTCGTCTTATTTCAAAAAAAAATATTGCCATTATATTTATTTCGGTTAGATGGCATATTTTATATAGAGCTTATACCAAAGCCATCTAAAAAAATTCCTTTATATTCTTATCAATTTTTTTAGTTTTGTTTATGAATTTAACGTAGTTATTTTTCGTTTTCCGCTGTATATAAGGTTAGGAAACATGACATAGTTTTTACAGATCAAAAATATATGGAATTTGTATTTAAAATTCACCCAAAATTTTTTTTCAACCCTCAGGGTGTCTATGAAGCTTTCCCTTGCCAGAGTCAAGAAAAGGGCAATCTTTGAATTTTTTTTCTTAAAAAAAGTATTGAGTTTATTCTTTTGAAGTTAATGGCAAAACTGTATTTTCCTTAACTACCTACTGCCAGAAAGATATCAATTTGGGGTTAAGGATTTTGAAAAGAAAGTTGAAAATTTTTTTACTCGGACACCCTCTAGATTTAATGTAAACAATCATTTTTGCATGAGGTGATAATTGGAGTTAAGTGCATGTTTTTACAAAAAAAAAGTTAAAGAAATAAAAATTATCTTGGGACCAAAAGCATGCAAAATCGGGAAAAAGCTCCAATTGACCGATCCACTGCTCACCCATGCTAAAATTTTAAATTGTAATAAATTTGCCTTAACTTGTCTATTGGAAAAGCATGCTGATGGAATTGCATGAATTGACTATTTATTATTTTTGTATTGACTAGTCGTTTATTAGAAAACAAAAAAAAAAGAGAAAAAAAACTCGATATGTTAAACATATTAATCCTTAGGAAAAATTAGGTACGCAATAAAAATTTTCATCCAAAGATAGATTTTTTCTTTCTTTTTATTCTTCTGTATTTGGGTGATTAGATGGAATATTTTTTAGTTCCCATTGTGAAGACTTTCTCCATTCCAGGATATCTAAAAGTATGAACTAGGTGAATTATGTGAATAACTTATGTAATCATTTTTTTGTTATAATAAATGTTTATTAAGAAAAATTAATTCGTTTATTATTTTATTTGTCGCTTTTTATGTTGTGTGAGGTGTTTTAATGTTTATTTTTTATGGGCAGAAATTAATAAGTGTTTCCAACCTGTCTGCATGTGATTAATCATTAACTTATGGAGAAAACGTGAAAATTTTTATGTTGTATCTGTTGGTTATTTTAAGTGTTCTAACAAAATGGGACCTTCGATCGCTCAGATTTGAATGAAAATTTAAAGGTGCAGCTAAATGAACCTTTTTTCTCATCTCCCTGTGGACTAATTGACCTGAAAATTTTAAGATGTCAGGAATAACGTTAAATTGGCTAATTTTCATTAAATTAAAAAAATAACTATATATGTAAATAGTTTTTTCTTAAGAAGAGAGCTCCTCCAGTAAAAAACCCTTGGATTTAATTTTAGTATGATTTTTCTTAAAAAATTTTGTTCCCAGCTTTCATTAGTATTAGTCTAGAGTTGTTGAATTTCCTTTATTCTGGCACTTTCAGGCAATGAGTCAGCCGGTCGCAACCTTCATAATTTTTTTTAGGTAAACTGGTTGCCTGATAAAGCTGGATTTATAACTAGCACATTTGAAACGGGTTTTTTGTAACGTTTAGGGATGTTTATTTGAGCAATTTGTTTTATTTCGAATGATTGATAGGGCCACCGGCAAAGAGAGGTAGGCCTAGTGCGGCAAGTCAACAGCAGCAGCGGCAGCAGGAGCAGCAAAGGCATGAGCAACAGCGTCAACAAGAGCAGTTTGAAGACGCTCCAACCCCGGCGACGTCGCAAGCTCTCAAAGACAAGCCTCCAGACAATCTTCCCGAGGTAAGAAATTTTTCTTCCTCAACTAACGGCACTAACAGAAATTAGACTAAGGAATTTCTGTTATTAAAATCGCTCATGTGTCTAGTGTTCTGTTGTTTTGCAGCAAGTATTGATTATGGAGCAGAATGAAAAGCCACGAGCGACTCCGTCCCCATATTGTGACTTCTGTCTTGGCGATGCTGTCTCAAATAAGAAATCCGGACAGCCGGAAGAACTTGTCTCATGTTCGACTGTGGTCGTTCTGGACACCCGACTTGTCTTTTATTTACCAAAAACATGATTGTCTCCGTTCGTAAATACAGATGGCAGTGTATCGAATGCAAATGCTGCTCAATCTGTGGCACATCTGATAATGATGTAAGTTCTAATTTTTTTATTTCAATTAATTCAAATTTTTAGGACCAACTTCTTTTCTGCGATGACTGCGACCGAGGTTATCATATGTACTGCTTAGTCCCACCTTTACAGACACCGCCCGAAGGCTCATGGAGTTGCCGTTCTTGCATCAGAGACTTCCACTGAGCATCCGGCTTCAAAATTAAATTTCTTTTGTTTTTTCAAAGCACTTTTGTACTTATTTTTTGTGTGTGTATACGATTTCTTTTTTAATTTTTATTTCTTCTAGCCTTTTTTCGGCATTTAAATTTTTTTTCAGTATTATTTTCTTCTAAGTACTTAAATGTGTGTTTTAAATAATTTTTAACTACTTGACAATAAGAATCAAATACCGGTGTTGGTCAGGATACTTCAAAATTTACGCTTGGAAAAACAACCTAAAATTGGTTTTACGATCCATTTGGTGTATAGTTTTTAAAATTTAAATGTTGATATTAGTATTTTATGAAATACTTGTTATAATTTAAATTTTTTATTACAAAAAAGTATATTTTCTTATTTTTTTATAATTTGTTTGTACCCGAAGGGCCATTTTTACATTAGAAATAAAATAGTTTGATAAGGGAGATTTAGAAGATAGTGACACTTTTCTTTTTTTGAGGGAAAAACCTGTTATATTGTATTTTAGCTAAAAATAGGCTAAAATTGATAAGTTTTAAGTATAAACCTCAGGGATATCAAAAATTACTTCTTTTCCATTTTTTTATTCATTCATTATCTGAAGATTGTAACTACTTTTTTTTGTAATTTATTTTGCAGTGGTGTGGAAATCACGAATTGGGAAGTCAAAAAAGCGACTTGTGCTTATCTACACTTTTTGCATGATTGTAAATTATTCAATATTTTGTATGTAAATTTTTATTAATTAAAAATAAACCAGATAAAAAATCAGTTTAAATTTTAATGTATTAATTTTTGTAAATAAAAAACGAAAAAATGTAATTTCTGTTTTTCCTTTGGTCCTAACTTTTCTAGAAAATGGCTCCGGCTGCTAAGGGCAATATCAACAATTTCCATGTAGAATTCCTGGGAAAAAATGGTTCCATTGCAACCATCGTAGATTCCTCAGCTATGCTTCAAGGCTCAACCTCCATTTTGAAAAGACGCCAGTCCAATAACCATAGCAAAAGGTTATAATTGTTATAAATTTACAAAATTTCCCCTTTTTTGGCAACATTGTGCTTTTTGATAAGTGATAACTTCTAGATAAGCATGAAGAGAATCCTTTGAAGAATCCAAAAATGGAATGATCAGCTGTATTCAATAGCAATTCCTTACCTTACTATTGATAGTTAAAATTCTATCTCCGAATGTGTTTAGAATGTAAAATATTACTCTGGTTAGCGTTGATTTCATCATGTCTTCGATAGCAGACAGAGGTATTCTTCGTTGGAAAGAATGGTTACCGCTGGTGACTCAGCAAGTAAGTCGTTTTTAACGCTTCCTATGCCAAAAATACGTGCCTGTTGCAGCAAAGGCTGAGGAGCCTGATTCAAGTGATTGCCTATAACGTTCAAGTTAAAGATGAGGTATTGCAAAAGCACAATGTAAAGAAGCTTTCGTATTACTATACACTTCATTTATCGACGATGTCTGCTCCGCTGTACACCAGTGAGAAACTGACAGCGAAAACCCAAAATGGTCAGAAGTGGAGATAAATCAGCAGTTTGGCGCTGCCAAAGGTATACTTGTTATTCAGCAAGAAAAGATGTAATGGTTGTTTTTCAGGTGTGGTTATCCGTCTTTGGGTTAGCGTAAATGGCGAAGCCGATTATGAAGTTACCATCTGGGGATTGCATTTTAGCGGACTTATATATCTAGGGCCAAGAATACTTAATACGGACCCAAGCACGTTGGGAATTAACTCTTTAGTCTTTCATATGCTCGGAGGATATTTTACTGCTCCTCATTGCTTTTTGACTCCACCTTCAATACTCCAAGGACAATCAACTTACAAATGAACTACAGTCATGTTAAATCGAGTTACTCACTTAATTCGTTATTAAGGTGAGAACCATGAAAATCTTGTTCTGTTTGTGGTTTTCGAAAAAGGCTTTTTTGTCTTCAAACAACGTGATTCTGAGCTTTTTCCTTGTTTTTTGACTGAAAAACCGCATTTTAATGGATTGTCGGTAGTTTCCGCGGTTTTAGGCAGAGGAACCTTATTTTTAGGTTTTTTGGGAGATTTCCTAGGTTTTTTACTGGGGATTCTCTATGTACGATTTGGGTTTTTCCTTGTTTTGACAGAAAAAATTTTATGGATTTTTGGTAGTTTCCCTCGGTTTTAGGCAGAGGAACCTTATTTTTACAGGTTTTTTGGGAGATTTCCTAGGTTTTTTGATTGGGGATTCTCTGTATGTACGATTCTGGGCTTTTTCCTGTGTTTTGACAGAAAAACCGCATTTTGGATTTTTGGTTGTTTCCCTCGGTTTTAGGCAGAGGAACCTTATTTTTATAGGTTTTTTGGGAGATTTCCTAGGTTTTTGACTGGGGATTCTTGTATGTAGATTCTGGGCTTTTTCCTTGTGTTTTGACAGAAAAAACGCATTTTATTGGATTTTGGTAGTTTCCCTCGGTTTTAGGCAGAGGAACCTTATTTTTACAGGTTTTTTGGGAGATTTCCTAGGTTTTTTGATGGGGATTCTTGTAGATTCTGGGCTTTTTCCTTGTTTTGACAGAAAAACCGCATTTTTATTGGATTTTGGTAGTTTCCCTCGGTTTTAGGCAGAGGAACCTTATTTTAGGTTTTTTGGGAGATTTCCTAGGTTTTTTACTGGGGATTCTCTGTATGTACATTCTGGGCTTTTTCCTTGTTTTTGACAGAAAAACCGCATTTTTATTGGATTTTTGGTAGTTTTCCTCGGTTTAGGCAGAGGAACCTTATTTTTACAGGTTTTTTTTTTCCTGTATGGTTTTTTTTCCTTGACAGAAAAACCGCATTTTATGATTTTGGTTTTTCCCTTGGTTTTAGGCAGAGGAACCTTTTTTCAGGTTTTTTGGGAGACTAGGTTTTTGACTGGGATTCTGAATGTACAGATTCTGGGCTTTTTCCTTGTTTTGACAAAAACGCATTTTATTGGATTTTTGGTGTTTCCCTCGGTTTTAGGCAGAGGAACCTTATTTTTAGGTGTTTTGACTAGGGGTTTCTGTATGTACGAGATTCTGGGCTTTTTCCTTGTTTTTGACAGAAAAACCGCATTTTAACCACAGATTTTTGGTAGTTTCCCTCGGTTTTAGGCGAGGAACCTTATTTTTGGGAGATTTCCTAGGTTTTTTGACTGGGGATTCTCTGTATGTACGAGATTCTGGGCTTTTCCTTGACAGAAAAACCGCATTTTAATGGATTTTTAAGTTCCTGGTTTTAGGCAGAGGAACCTTATTTATGGTTGGGAGATTTCCTTGGTTTTTTGACTGGGTATTCTTTGTATTTAGCAAAGTTTAGGCTAAATTAGTGTTTTAACGCAAATCTCAGTAAATTTTGGCCTAGCGATAAATGTAAAAAAAGGCTTTTTGCCAAAATTGTGTACCCCCTCCCTCCTAAAAAAAAGGATCCCTTTTAACTATTTATTTTTAAAAAATTGTTAAATTCAGATTGCAGGAGTTTCAGCAGTCGATAAAGAGACAAACCATTGCAACTCAGAATCTAAGAGAACAAATTTCTTCTGGCTGTGCGATCGAGTCAGACGGTGAAAACTCGCGGAAAAATCGTGGAAGTGCGACTCTTCGAAAACTCATGAGCAAACCACCCGTCCCAAAAGTTCACCCTCAGAAGTTATTAGCGATTAAAAAAGAAATCGAAATGAAAAAATTTCAAATACAAATGCTCAGAGGAGAAAGACAGAGAGGAGGCCTTAGTTCATAAACTGGCCCGTCTCAAGGACTCGTTAAAACAGAAAAATCAAGATCGACGTAAGTTCATCATGTCAACTTATAATTAACTTCTCTTTTATAGGTACAGACTTAATGGAAAAGTATTCTACACTTAAGAAAAACGTTCAGATAAGATTTGAAGCAAAACAAGTTCTTAAGGAGAGCCGTCTTGTTCTTTCGAAAAAAACAGCTCTCCTTGATAAACGGAAGAAAACTTTGATGTCCCATTTGTCTTCAATCTACCCAATTGTTCAACTTCCAAACGGAAATTATACAATCGAGATGTCCATTTGCCGATTCTGAAGATTTTGATGGAAAAGATGAACTTATGATATCAGTCGCTCTTGGTTTCGTCACACATTTAGTACAAATGTTGGCTTTCTTCTTAAACGTCCCTACTCGTTACCCTATGGTCCATTTTGGCTCCAGAAGTAAAATTATCGACCACATATCTGAAATTTCCCCGACAAAGATAGAGAGTTATTTAACATTTTGAGACCAATTAATTATTTTAGTTTTTAAGGTTCCTTTGTATGCGAGAGGAAAAGAGAAACCACTTTTCAACTATGGAGTTTATCTTTTAAATAAAATATCGCTCAGTTAAGATGGTGTTGCGGTTTGACCACCAAAGACCTTCGATCTACTCTTTTCAATCTTTCTGCTCTCCTCGATTTAAATTCGATCACTAAACCAGATGAGTAAGTTTTTAACTGATCAAGAATTCCTAAATTTTCTTCTTAGTACCGATTCGATATTTTCTTTTTAGTACCGATTCGATATTAAATGATTGGACGAAAACATGGGATGAAAAACCTCCTACGATGAGTTTCTCTCTCGATACTCTGACTGACCCTACAAGCTCTGACAATCAGAATATTCAGAAAAAAAGAAGGAAGCGGATACAATCAAGTTCATGACCTTGCCAGTTTAATGTCGCTCGACATCACTTGCAAATCGTACGAGAATCTTAACAGTTCTAACTTATTCGGTAAAGATCCCATGACACTATCCAACCAAGACTGCCCTACACCAGATTTATAGTTATTTATTATACCCTAGAACATTCCTTTTTCTACTATTTGTAACAAATGTACATAATTTGTACATAAATTGTATCTTCTATATTAATAAAATTTGCCTACAATCTTCATTTTAACTTTTTTTAGGAAAAAATAAAATAACAAAAACTTTATTAAATTATTATATTATTAAAGATCTGGGTGGTTGACTTAGAACTTTTAGTTTGTTCGTTTGACTTAGAATCACTGATTATTGTTCATAAAAAAATGAAGTAGATTACAAATTAAGCCGGCAGTGACAAAAACACCGGCGACTGTGGATGAGAGTCTATGAAAAACTTAAGCAAAGGTTCCCTAGATTGGGTGACAGTCACTTTTAAAGGACTAAAATCGTAGTTGATGTAAATTCCAGGGTTTCCATGAGAACCTTTATGGTGATTAATCGACCTCTGGTTTCTTTCTGAATACTGATAAGTTTTGGCGTTGGATAAAAATGTTTCCACGTCAGTCGGGACGATTTCCATAATATTGGTACAACATCATAGCTGGAAAACAAATTAAGAAATGTCGATAAAAAAAATCAAAATTACGATCATTGGATATTTTTTCGTCGCCATCTAATGGGTTGATGATCCCAACCATGGAATCGCCGAACGAAAAAATGGTGTATGCGGTGACTAAAATTGAATGAATTCTGCGCCAAAAACATGGGAAGATGGACGTGACCGCCATCAGGAGTGGAAAAGATTTTCCAGCGCTTAAATGAAGGTTTCCTGCCACTTTGTTTAACTCCAAAGATCCATAGATACGACATGCATCTGGTGCATAATCTGGATTATCTTTCTATAATAAAAAAAATATAACATCATCCATATTAGTGAAATAACCTTTTAGGTACGCCAGTTGGAAGAAAAGAATGAGCGGACTTCCACAGTAACTTGTGTATCTCGTGAAATTCTTGTTGAAGATATTTATTAAAATAACGAATATCTTCAAAATGAGATCTTTGTTCGTCGTTCATTTCGAACCAAGTATCTTCTTCATTAAGCGTGCCGAAATCATGATGTTCTGATTGGTACTGTCCAAAATGTCAGCACCAACACCTAAAAATGAATATATATAAGTTAACTTTTGAATAAAAAAGTGATTTTCAGAGCTCCAGGAATATATAAACTAACACAAGGCTATAATCAAAATACAAGATTAGGTGTTCCTAAAGTGCGTCCAAAAAATCGCTGGAAACGGTAAAAGCAAAAAAAAAAAGCGTTATAGTTTATATAATCAAAAAACGAGATGTTTCCCATATTTTAGAGGAGTCTGGGCGTTTTCAGGAGTAAACCCCATTTTTTCAGGAGTTTTCCTCAGCTTTTTGACAAAGAAACCCCATTTATACAGGATTTTGGGAGTTTTTTTTTGTTTTTTTTTTTGACAGGAAAACCCAATTTTTACAGGGTTTTGAGGAGTTTTCTTGGCTTTTGGACAAAGAACCCATTATTGGGGTTTTTCTTTTTTTTTTGACAAAAAACCCAATTTTTACAGGGGAGTTTTTTTGGTTTTTTTTTTTTTTTTTGACAGAAAACCCATTTTTACATTTTTGGATTTTTTGTTTTTTTTTTTACAGGAAAACCCTTTTCCAGAATTTTGAGGAGGTTTCGCTTTTGACAAAGAAACCCCATTTATAGAGGATTTTTAGGAGTTTTTCTTGGTTTTTTGACAGAAAAACCCAATTTTGCAGAATTTTCAGGAGTTTTCTTGGCTTTTGGACAAAAAAAAAAAAAAAACCATTTTATACAGGATTTTTGGGAGTTTTTTTTGACAGGAAAACCCAAGTTTTGTAGGATTTTCAGGAGTTTTCTTGGCTTTTGGACAAAGAACACAATTTTTACAGGATTTTTGGGAGTTTTTCTTGTTTTTTAGAGGAAAACACAATTATTG
>JACGAQ010003681.1:0-25596 GCA_014119065.1 Orius insidiosus
ACGTAGGACGTAGGAGGATCCGAAATTGGTTCGGGCGTATGCTAAACATCTCCCGGAGCCGTAAAGGAGGGGAATCTATTTGCCGATTGGGATTGCGTTATCCTCCGTCCTCGATTGGCTCTCTGCGATTTACTCTTTTCCCTTTTGTTTATCGTTCCCCGGTGTTGTCGGGGGATGGTGAAATCGAGCCTTCTACAAGCACTAAACCTCCCTTTCGGTTCCCCACTTTATTTTTTCCCCTCCCTTATTGAATTGTCACCGATACAACAAAAAAAAACTCGTGTTTTTTCACATGGTTTTTTTTTATAATCGCAAATTGATTAGATTAAAATGCCGATAACTTAACACTAAATAACTATTTTTTCGGAGCTCCACTTGGTGCTTTTTAACTTCCTTAAGAAGTTATTGTGATACCCTCTACGTCGGGTTTTTGGGGAGGGGTCAGCCCCGGAGGATAAATCGAATATTGATCTTACCGATCGTCTGTGGTTCCGGCCGGCCGTCCGTTGCATTTTTTCGGGAACACTTTACGGCCACAGTTTTCAACCGATTTTCACCAAATTTTCACCAATTACTGGTTATGTTTTTTAAGAATTTTTTAAAAAATTGCCACTTTTTATATTATTTTTTTAGTAGGGAAATTTCATACTTCTACCCATTAGAGAGCACATCCCTAGGCCAAAGAGCCCATTATTTCTACCTGACACTTAAAACAATTTCAAACAAACCTTAAAAAAAAAAAAAAAAAAAAAAAAAAAATTTTCGAAAAAAAAAAAAAAAAAAAAAAAAAAAAACCCGGAAAATTTTTCGAAAAAAAAAAAAATTTTTTGAAAAAAAAACTTAAAATTTTTCGAAAAAAAAATTGGAAATTTTTGAAAAAAAAAAGGAAAATTTTTGGAAAAAAACAAACTCGGACATTTTTCAAAAATAACTTAGAAATTTTTCGAAAAACTAACATGGAAAATTCTCCTTTATACTTTCCCTCCCCATCCCCTTCCGTTATACTTTCGTTCCCTATACCCCCCCTTACTCCCCCTGTTATACTACCCCTCACTTAAACTTCCCCTACTTCCCCCTATATACTTCCCCTCCCTAATACTTCCCACTCGTTATACTTCCCCTCCCATATATATTTTTAAACTAAGAGCTTTGTTCGATCACACTAAAGAAGAGGGGTTTCACGTTCTGATTCCATTATTTTTGCGTTTAAAAATTTTGTTTTTGTTAATTAAAAATTATTATTAAGAGATTGGTCCCAATGCTCCGTTTTCGCCGTTTCGTTAATCTTCTTCTGGGGGATTCAATGTTGTCCGGAATTAAAATCGTGCTCGGACGTCCGTCATTAAGATGTCCGTTTTTTTATCTCCCGTCTGATCACCCGAGGGAAATTGAATAGAAAAAAAAATTTTTGTTTATTCTCATCCGGGAGGGATTACTTTTGATACAAGATACATTAATGTTTGCTCTTTTCCCACCGCGGTGATCAAGTTTTTAAAATCCGTGTGGTCAAAAATGGAAAAAAAGAGAATCCCTTCTGAAAACAATGTCCTTTTCAATTCGTGGAGTTAAAAATACCATTTGAATATACACGGTTCAATCTCGTCCCCCACATTTTTTTAAGCTCTCAGAATAATTTGTCATAAAATGCGTCAAAAAAGGTTATTGTGAAGTTCTATTCGTCCGTATGGCATCTGCGTGCCAATTTTGGTCCAATCAGAATACTCCTAAAACTTTTTTTTGTACAAGCAGAATGCTGTTAAAGTTCTTGATGTAAATTAAGTGTATGGTTACAAATGTGTTTCGCTCTATTAAGCAGAGTCGTCCGATAGGATGGGATGTGACATGCGCCACCCACGCCAGACTGCGAGAGGGGGATATTAATTGACCGAATCCCACGATAGGTAATGATCCGAACTATCACGGCATGACTTTCAGGAATTTATTATTAATTAAGTAAATCGACTCCGTGTTTAACTTTTCTATGTCGATGAACATTCTATATGACATAATCACGATCGAGGCTGCATCTCATCATCATTTGGATCTCAGCAGTGAAAACACTTTTCACCAAGGTTTTTGAGCGTTTTTTGAGAAAATTTGCATACAAAATTTTTAATCACCCTATTCGATTCTGAGAGAATGTCTATAAAAGTTAAAAAAATCCCCGTCACGTAAACGCGTTATGCCAAACGGACATCCGCCCACCTTCGTGAATTTACATACGCAAGAGTTCCCGAATTGCGGTTATACCTTCTCCATTTGCATATTCGAGAAAATTGCCCCGAGGGCCACACAAATGACTTTAATTTATGAATCATCTAATAACGAATTAGGTGATAAAACAAACCGAAAAAAAAAAATTGGTAGGTAAAAAAAACTCTTCAATCTTCCATAGGTCCCAGGAGAGAAAATCAACCCCTATTTCATTTCGTCATGAATATTTAGCCCTTTGAAGGGAAAAGTCTGATGGGCGTTGATGTGAAACGATTAGCAGGCACTGACGAGTCCCATGAGGGGCGAGGGGGTCGGACAGAAAGGGAACGCGCGTCCGCGGCTGAGTGATAAAACGCCCCCGCGGGTACCATATACGGAAATCCCCCATAACTGCGTCCACCAATAACTTCATTAAGCCACTTCATTTCGCCCACTCAATCTTTTATAAACAAAAAATTTTTTAAATTATCAATTTTGATCCTCTTGTCCGGCAAAACCTTTCGGAATACAAATCCTACAATTAGGAAACGGATTTTTTTTTATTCTCAAAAGCGTCGCTCCGATGTATGTCTCATACGAGATAGGGCATTATCTTCTAATCGTCTCCACGTCTCGTTTGCCATAGAAACGGAATTCAACACCTGTCTCTTCTTATTCATGTTCACGAGGAATCGTTTATTTGAGTTTTTTTTTCTTTTCTTTTTTTTCGGATGGAAAACGTGGCCCATCATTAACTATTTTATAAGTGGCTACCTGATGCGGGTGGGTTTTAATATTCAACGAAAGTCGCCAGGAAATGATTTAATTTAACCCTCTGTCCTGTCGAAAAAAAGAAAAAGTTTTTTTCCTTGATTTTGGAAGCGTTTACCTAGCACAATATTTTTGTCTAAATCGTCTAAGAATTCTTAACTTCAGGTAAAAACCAAGGAGGTCTAAAAACGCAAATCCCTCCTTAATTACCATTAAAATGCGCACACTAGCCAAAATTTCAAGAACTGAAAAGCGCACACAAAACTCATTTTATGACCACTGAGAAGCGCACACCAACCTGAGCCAGGGAATCAATGTATCCTAGGAAAAACTGGAAAGCGAACAAAATAATATGTACTTTTAAATAAATTGAATTATTTATTTCGTCTATTTAAATAAATTGGTAGGTAAATATCGTCGAAAATAAAAACATAATTAAAATTTATCGTGATTGAGGTTGAAGTTTCACTCCCACGTTAGATATATAGTCAATCCTAGACATAGTTCCTGCTGTATATGACGAATAGAGCTTCAAAAGTTCGGCATCCTTTTTCACCTGCTTCTTTGGTTTTGGCTTCATCTTTGTGTTGTTCATTTTAACGTAAGTTTCACTTTGAAATTTAGCCAGGCAATCGATAACCTCGTGGATAGAACAATGGGGGTATTAAAGTTGTCTTTGATGTGACGGTGGAATGATTCAGGGCCGTTCGTAGTCCGAGGGTATGCCGCGTTAGGTGGCCGAGCCCACAGTTTAGGAGGAACGTGGACTCGGCCCAATGTACGTTTTTGCCAAGTACTCCAGAAATGGTCCCAATTTTTCATCGGGTGGAGCCATCTCGATCAAATCCAAGAATGTCCATTCGACGTCATCGTTGGGAAGATATGATAAGCCGAAAAATTTTTATATAATTTCCAGTTTCGTTGTTTGATGTATATGCTTCTTTAAGTCCCAGCGTTTGAATTTGACGAAAAATAGCTTGCCCGAGGTGAAAACAACACAAAAAACTGTGCTGGCTGGGAAAACATGGGCCACAGCGTTATGAGTTGCCTTTTCAAAGTCGAATATCATATTTTTTGGAGAGAAATTGTAGCCGTAATTTTCACACAGACGAATGATAGATCGAAACATATTAATATAGCATTCAGTAGTTTTACTGGGCAGAAAACAAAATACTAGCTGTAAGTATATTCCTTCAGAGTACGAATGTAACGTATACATTTGAGGGAAAAAACGTGGTGAAACATAAATGTGCCGTCTCCCAAAATCGTCTCAATGTCGCACAACCTTTTCAAATTACTTCTGTTCGTCAACAGTATAATTTCACCGTCCACATGAACAAATTTTTCTTTGTTTCCCGTGAATACTTCCAAAGACTGTGCTTGTTTTAGGGCTTCTTCTCGACTTTTTGGTAGAGCAGGAAATTGTTTTCTCTTTTGCCAATACAAAGACTGACGGATATTGACAACATCACTGGGTTGCAGTGATGTATTTCGACTAAGCAAAGAGATTTTCGAATTATTTTGGATGGTCTGCTTTGTAATTCATGAACTTGCATGTTCTTGCATGAATTTCTAGTCATATACAGTTCTATGTATCGGTCCGACTTACTTTCGTGATTGTGAACTCCTGATTCTCGTATTATCTGAGAGTGGGAACCGTTCGTAAAGACGCAAACCGAGCACGATTTGATGAACACCGCCATGTAACAGTATCGTTGTATTCTCGATATTTTCTAAAAATATAATTTTCTTTGATCAAACATTGAACACCTTTATTGGTTGTACTGAAACGAAACATATTTTTGATTAAGTATCGACACAGGACTGAAGGCCCGAAACGGAGTGATTTAAAGAGGACTGATATCAGAAAAACCTTTAAGAGAATTAAAAGGAAAACAAAACATACCAAAATGTCAACACACAAAAGCTACGAGTTAAAGGTAAATCCTGAGCCTGTGCGCTTTTCACTGCATAGCCATAAAATAATTTGTGCGCTTTTTTGTGCGCTTTTCATACACATTCCAGGATGGATTAAGTTGACTGTGCGCAAATCAATTGCAGCCAAAACCGGGAGGGCTCATAAAATGAACCTCTTATCGGAAAATTCTATTCTGCTCAAAATAATAGTTTATTTGTCCAAAATTCCGCTTTTATAATAAAATCGCCAAAAAAAAAAAAAAAAAAAAAAAAAAAAAAAAAAAGACTTGATCATTATAAAATTTAACACCTTCAATTGATTTCTAATTACTCTATTTCTTTAGTTTAACGTATAAAATGAATCCTTGTTGAATTTCGAGACGAAATATCCAGTTTCTACGGCGCGTAGGAAAGCAAAAATAGCACGTTCCCTTTTTCGCACCTAGGTGTAACCATCGATGGGTGTAACAGCAAATTCTTCTGCAGCCAGGCATTCTGACGTCGTCGTGAATCACCTAACCGCTCGAGGGATTAATTGGCAGGTCAACCCCCCCCCCCCCCATCCCTTGCCACACATTTCGGAGGATTGTGGGAGGCGGCCATCAAGTCCGCTAAGTCCCTCCTGCACCGACTAATTGGTGACAATGTTCATGCGGTAGAAGAGTATATGACCTTATTCTGCCGCATTGAGGCCATCTATGTATATGTGCTATCTCGTCGGATGCCAAAGACGAGACTGACTATTTGACTCCTCATTTCTTGATAGGCGCCCCGTTAGTCAGTGCTCCCGAGCCTCTGCAAGATCAAAACTCCACACCACAAGTTCGCTGGAACCGAGTGCGACAACTTCACCAAACCTTCTGGACCCGATGGTCAAAAGAATACCTGAACACGCTGGTTACACGTGTAAAATAGCGTAACTCCCAAAGGGACCTCCAGCCAGGCGACGTAGTTTTCATATAAGAAGAAAAAACCTCCCCTATGTCCTGGCCCATCGCCAGAGTCAAGGAAACCCACCCAGGGAAAGACGGCGTGAGAAGGGTTGCCACGATCGTCACCCCAGGTGGAACATTTACGAGGACCGTTCTGCGTTTGATCCCTCTTTTTTTTTCGTCGGTCGCTGGGTGCGACCTTTAAACCTTTAACCAGTGTGATTTATTTTTATTTTTTTAACTTTAGTGTTTATTTTATTACAACTTTAGCGATACATATAAAAATTTTGCACAAAAAAAATATATATTTAAAAAAATAGTCTTAATTATTGATTTTGCCGCTCCATTTGGAGAAGAAATCTTCTATTTACACGGACAC
This sequence comes from Orius insidiosus, assembly GCA_014119065.1. NCBI lineage: Eukaryota > Metazoa > Arthropoda > Insecta > Hemiptera > Anthocoridae > Orius > Orius insidiosus. The sequence goes on from JACGAQ010003681.1 coordinate 6,193, forward strand.
CTTTGAGAAAATCCTTTTGTTTTTCCCTTATTTTTTGCATGTTGGTTGGTGGAGCATGTATTCCCACCAACGCACCCTCACCCCAGATTTATTTCGGATAAAAGAAAATGATTTATAATGTTGCCCATTATTAAGACAAATAAAAAAATTAATAAAAAACTTAAAACTAAAATAAATTATAAATAAATTATTATTATATCAACCCGAATAGTTATATCAACAAACCTATCAACTCGTTATATATCGATCAAACCGTCAATATAAAGTTATTTTATCTTATTTATTTTCGAAATAAAAAGTAAAACAACCAACAGTAAAATCGAAAAAAACAAATCAAATTGAAACGCTCTTTTCAGAGCTAATCTTTAGTTCTACTCAGAACAGTTTCCCGCTTTATCAAAAGTGTAATTTAAAAACAAAAATGGCGAAAACAGTAAATGATTTAGACATGGCTCTTCACTATCAAGAGACCCCTCTGCTTTATCAAACCGAAAACAACAATTCAGGCTACATTCCTGACTCTCATATGACGTTCTACATCATAAATATAATGGATCAGACCTTAAAAAGAAACGTTTACTTTAAACGTCTTTTCCTATCTGGCATCCCTTCATCTCTCGGCTTTACTTTTCGATCTTATTTTTTGTCCAAACAATTAGAGCCCAAGCAAGCGTAGACTTCGGTACAAAAAGAAACATTCAATTTCTCAGGGACTTTTTAAAACATTACAGTTTAGAAAATCTCCCCGTTCCCGGACCTCTAGTAAGTTTGTTTGAAAGCTTGGCGGCAACCTTTCCGAACCAGTCTGGAACTGGATGTGTCACTCCGTTTATTCCTGAAATAATAGGAATTAATCAAAACAACCAGCTCACAGAACCCGGACAAGACAGAGGAGCCCACCTTCTCCAATTGCCACACGTTCCAGCGATAATCAAGCTTCTTAAAAAGATTACAGACGCGAATGGAGCAAATGTACCTGACTTGGCGGTGAATCAGACGTTTTCTAATAACGCTGACTTTACTTTAATAGGTCACATATTTCCAAACAACGCATGGACCCAACTTCAGCGAAGTTTCCTCCTTAACCCTGTGATGATTTACAAGCCCTCGGTTAACACTGCTGACTTAGAAGAATTTTCTAGGCAAGCGAACCATCTCAATCTCCCGAACGTAGACGGAACCACTGATGTCCGAAGTGTATCTAAATTTCTATATCTAGATAACGATGTCACCTGGTTTAGTAAGATTTTGGCTATTATGAGCATATACAGCAAGTATTTTGAAGGCTCAGAAACATTACCTACGATCAGTCCAGGACCTCCGAATTCCCTCGTGGTCACAGAAAGATTTAAGACGCATTAATGCATTTACTCAAAATTAAAAGACCCTTTGGACGACAAGTATAAGTCAAATGTTGTTTATTCAGTGAACTGTTCCCAATGCCCTGGGATATATATAGGAGAGACAGTGCAATACTTACACAAGAGACTCTACGCTCATTAATATAACATAGAAACCAAAAAAGCGGACGCCAGTGCGCTATCTGCACAAGCTATTGAAAAAAATCATGTCTTATCTTAAAAACAGGGGAAAAATAATACAAAAAGGAAATCATTGTTGGTATTTTTTCTCTTTTGGTTGGTATCAACTTAATGTTTTTTTGGTGTTATAAAAATTGTGAACACTCCAACCATGCTTCAAAACTATTTATTTTATTGGCGATCGATTTCGGGCGTTTTTCATCAATCTAAAGTTCCATTAGAAGATATTCTATGACGCCAGCCAAGAAAATCCCAGCTTTATAGTGTATCCTTTTAGCTTCTATATTCTTTTTCAAAAATTTCACACACTTTCCTATTTTATATAGGCTTATTTATTTAGGCTTGAGGAGGGGTGATGAAAAACGCCCGAAATCGATCGCCAATAAAATAATAGTTTTGAAGCATGGTTGGAGTGTTCACAATTTTTATAACACCAAAAAAACAAAAAGGAAATTTTATGAGGCGGTAGCAATTCAAAGGGAAACCAACTCGATAAACTACATAAGGCAAACCGAGTCGTTTTTTTTACATATTTAAAATTGGGCGATATTAAATTGAGCCAATTTTTTATTTTAATCCACATTAGGAATAAATCTGAAAAGTATTAAACTGAGCCAAACCTATTTTAGCTATAATTGTTTATATTTATAATTTTATTTATAATATTAATTTTAGATGTTGCCAAAGTTTCAGCAGCGCTTTCCTCAAAACTCGTGGAGCCGATAAAAATAACGGAATCTCGCCACAATCACAACCACGAACCTGTCCCTCCCAAAAAGCTTCACCGCCAGAAAACTGCAGTTTCTGCGACGAAGCTGGTTGAGGAAAACCCAACGATTTCCAAGCCTGAAAACATCGTTAGAAGAGCATTAACGGCAACATCAACGCAATTGCTAGATAAAAACGACTTAGAAAATATTAAGCAAAATGTATACTACGCTAAGAGGAAAAAGTATCCAACTCTGCCTAAAAACACGAAGTAAGCAGGAAACCCTATAACAACTGCTCACTACCATCATCCAAGATGTAGAATTTCTCTTAGTTAACGACATGGAATCTGAAGTAGTGATATTTAGTTGTCTAACCAATTTGAAGTCCCTGGTAGAATCTGACACCATATATTTTGGTTACGCCGAGATAATCCCTAGGCGGCAGGTGTGTCTAGGGAGTGGGAGGTCGCGGTCCCCCTCCATCGATTTGGAAAATTGTCCCTTCTTTTTTTCCTTTTTTTTTTCTCCCATTCTATTGCGTTGCGTTTGAGGTTCAGCAACAAGCGGTTAATTAATTGTAATCGTAATTGATAATTGATTGATTGTAATATCGTGTAACTCTTAATATTGTATCATCTCGAAACACCCGGCATCTCGGCCCTTCAAATTTCGGACAAATTCAAAAGGCAATTCGGCCATCATCAGCGACGTCGGTTTCCTTTCTATCCTCTTTTTCCTTCATTCCCCCCGACAGGTAATGTGGAAGGCCGCAGTTGTAGAGTAAGTAGAAAATTTTCATTATTATCGTATTTTTAAAAATTACAGTCCACTTTGGTAGTTTAGTTAACAATTTGGATTGAACTTTTCAATTTTGCCCTCGACACTTTCTGCAGCTATTTACCATTCACGGTGTGTTTATTACATAGAACCCAACCCGGATTTGGTGACTATCATAACTTAGGAAACACCGAACACACACGAACTGGACCTTATTGGAATAGAGTGCTCTGTTGGCAACAAACAACTATCTCCAATACTTACAAGTCCATCGAGCAGACAATTGTTAGTCGGTATTACAAAGAGAGAATGAATACTTCTCAATAGACTAATTACTCATGCTATTTAGGTATTACCTGTAAGCATTAATAAATAAATAAATAAATTACATGTAAATATATTTATACATGTTGAATAAGACACGTGCTAATCAGCATCGACCTATTTTAGGACAAGTTTACCTTTAGAGTTTACCCGCCTTTTGTGGTATTCTTTGTTTCTTTCTAAATGTCTTATTGACTTTACTAGCAAGTTAGCTAGTCCTGTGACAAGATATTGTCATTTATTTTTTTCTCTTCATATTTTTTTTTTGAAGATTGTTTAAATAAAAACTATATAAATGTAAAAATAAAAAAATAAAATGTTCGTTTTTTATATCTTTCTTTTTCGTTGTGATCGACTCTAAGGCTTGTGATCAACTGAACCCTTATGGCCTTACCGAACCCGGGAGCCGCCTACCCACACATTAGAAGGAGGTAAGTGGAAGGGGTAAATGGAAGGGGAAAAATGGAAGATGTAAATGGGGCTTGTTTCAAAGTTTCGTTTTTTATTACATTTTATATAATTATTGTTGTAATTGTTCAATTTTTATGCTTTTCATTTAGTTTGCATTACATTTAGAGCTGTTGAGGGAAATCGGAAAAACTTTATTTTCCGGTGCCCGTCGTAAAAGGCCTATTCTCTTCGCTCTATTTTCAGTTTCCCAGAACATTTCACTAAGGGACAGCTCTGTATCACTTGAAGGTGGCGTGTCCTTATTTGAGGTTTTAGTTTCTCTGAATAGCGCTTTCTTCATCCGATTTATATGGGTTACGTGCTCTTTGCCGGTGGTATCTTTGATGATGTAGTTGACATTGTTCAATCTCTTTTTAATTGTCCAAGGACCTATCCATTTTGGCCCAAACTTATTCGTTATTCCTTGTTGGGGTGTTCTTTTTACAAAGACTAGGTCTCCCTCGTCTAGTTCTCTTAAGACTTTCCTCTTGTTTGCGTATCTCGTACGTCTTTCCCATTGTCGTTCTAGAGTCTCTTCCGCAGATTTTCTCCCTATCTTTGCGTATTCCTGAATGTCCCTGAAGGGGGCTTCGGATTGCAACCCCATCAATTTTGAATTTTTTGACGACCAATTTGAACATTTTCGACGCTCTTTTGTGTTTATCACATTTCGTGAATTTGGCCAATAGGGAAAGACAGACACGTCCAAGTGCCTCAATTCCTTTTTTCATTTTATTCTCATTTTAAGGTCATTGGGTTGTTCAGTTCTCTACCGAAAAATAAGAAATTTGGCGTGTGACCCGTGCTTGAGTGAATGTTATTCCGGTAAGCATTTAAGGCGTACGGAAGGACTTTTTCCCAGTCTTTCCCTTGCCTCTTTGAAATCCTTGCGATTATGTCTTCGATTGTTTTGTGAAAACGTTCTGTCACACCGTTTCCTTGGGGGTGATAACTTGTTGTATTTATTTTCTTTATTCCCTGTTTTTCACAGAATTGGCGGAATTTTATTGACATAAAATTGGTTCCCCTATCTGTTACGAGGGTTTCTGGGATGCCGTGTATTAAGAAAATTTTTTCAAATAACGTCCTTATTACTGTTTCTGTATCCGTGGACGTAATTATATATGCATCTGCATATTTCGAAAAATGGTCTACGACCGTTAGGAGATATTTTGTATCACTACGATAATCTAGTAGAGGTTCTACAATATCTAGGCCTACTATTTCGAGTACTCGGTTGGCTATCGTTGGTTTTTGTAGGGGCGCGTCTAATTTCTTCGGGTTATTTCTTTTTTGGCAGTCCATACATGTTTTTACATATTGGATCACTGATTCCTTCATTTTTGGCCAGTAGCCTAATCTCTTGAGGTGATTTAAAGTCCCTTCGATTCCCGGGTGTCCTGCCCATAGACTATCATGGCAGTGTTCGAGCATTTTTTCCTTAAGTACCTCGGGTATTAGTGGAACCCAATTCTCCCCGTTGGACACTCTGACATTTATTCCCCATATTTGGTTTTTCTGGATATAGTTTCCGGGGGTCACTGCTTGTATCCAATCATCGCAATTTTGGAATTGTCTCATCAAATCTATTATCTCTGGATAGGCTTCCATCCCCGCTATTGGAATTCGGCTTAAGCCATCTGCGTGCTGTAACGTCTTTACTGGTCTATATCGGGCGGTATACTCATAATTGCTGAGTTTTACGATCCATCTTCCGATTCTGGACGTGGGGTCTCGTAAGTTCATCGCCGAGGTCAAAGCAGAATGGTCAGTGATTAGGGTGAAATGTTTCGCTAATAAGTATGATTGGAAATGCTTAGTGGCCCATACGACTGCCAATAGCTCTCTTTCGGTAGTCGAGTATTTCCTTTCGGCTTCATTTAAAGTTCGGCTCGCATAGGCGATTGGTCGTTCCCCGTCATCAAAATTTTGCGACAGGATTCCACCGAGACCTGTGGCTGACGCATCGGTTGTTAAAAGGAACTCTCTATTGAAATCTGGATAAGCTAGGACCCTTTGCGAGGTCATTTCCTCTTTTATTCTATTAAAGGCTTCTATTTGTTCGTTTTCCCATCTGAATTTTTCGTTTTTTCTTAATAGTTTGGTCAAAGGGGCGCTCAGGCTTGAGAAGTGAGGAATGATCTCGATAATATCCAGCTAGGCCCAGAAAGGCGCGTATATCCTTTTCTTCCTTTAGGTCGGGGTAGTTTGTGATGGCTTCTATTTTCTTTTGGTCCATCTTGATTCCATCGATTGTTATCAAATGTCCCAGGTATTCCACCTGTTCTCTTAAAAAGGTACATTTGCTAAATTTCACTCTCAATCCTGTTTCTTCTAAGCGTTTTAGGACAGTTTCGAGGTTTTTTAGGTGGTTGCCTATATCTTTTCCAAGTATAATGATGTCATCTAAATACGCGAGACAAATTTGGTTTAATAATCCATCCAAAGCGATGTTCATGGCTCTTTGAAAAGTACTCGGTGCGTTCATAAGTCCAAAACCCATTTTGAGGTATTCGTATTTCCTTCCGAGGGCTATGAAGGCGGTTTTTTCCCTATCTTCCGGAGCTATTGGAATCTGATTGTATCCAGCACTCAAATCTATTGTGGTGTAAAACTTATTTCCACCTAATACTCGTAATGTTTCGGATATATTTGGTAACGGGTATGGGTCATTTTTAGTTACTTTGTTTAAAGCTCTATAATCGGTGCAGAATCTATACTCCATGACATTAGTGACCGGGACCGGGTCAGGCTTTTTCTTTACGAGCAATACGGGGCTGCTCCATTCGCTCTGACTTGGTTGTATCACTCTGTTTTCCAACATGGTTTTAATCTGTTCTTCCATCACACCTCTTAATGCGAACGGAATGCAATATGGTTTTATTCGTACGCGGCGCGGCGGGGGCGTCAGTAGAAAAAAATGCCGTTTCTACCCCAGGTGGTGGTGGTGGAGAAGGGACCGTCTTGTGAGTTTGAGGGCGGGGTTGAGACGGTCCCGTCGCTGGGTAGGTTACCAACTCTAAACATTCTAAAACTGATGACCAAAAAAAAAAAAACATTTTTTGATATTGTTTTCGGGTTTACATCTGGAGTCCTTCTGTCCACATTTCGTCAACATCGGAACAGTAGTTCGGCCGTAGCGCATCATTTCATCATATCTCCCACATTTTTGCGAATTTCGGATTTTAACTTACACCAGCGCTAGCTAATGACAAAAGGAATATTTGGTGAAAATTTTTTGCTAATCCGATGGCTACACAACAACTCTAGAAATCTAAGACAGGACTTTCTTTTTTTTAAGATAGCCAAGTTTATTAAAATTACAATTCAAGTTTTTGGTTCCAATTTTGTGAAAATCGCAACCTTGGTTCGCCCGCAGCACTTCAATTAAATTTTCAAACAGACATATCTCCGCCGTTTTTTGAATATTCGCTTTTTCAAAGTTGGAAACTTACATTTAAAAGTGATGAGCAAAACAACTTTCGACATTTTTTCGGGTTCTCATCTGGAGTCCTTCTGTGCACATTTCGTCAAAATCGGTACAGTAGAATTTCGGATCGCTACTTACGATGTAATTTTGGCGTAAGGCTATACCTATACCCATGCCATTTTTTTAAATTCTATTCCTACCTTCAGGGTTATTGCGCATGCTCGGCTCTTACCGCGTATTTACGAACTTGATGGATCATCGAACTTGTCTGAGTGAGCATGAACGAGCGTGCGCGTTAAAACAAACTTGCACAAACAAGTTCGTTGATTAATAATAAATAAAATAAAACTATTGAAACTTTTTAAAAAAACTTATATTTTATAATAATAATAATTCGTACAATATTTACAGGTAAGTATGTATAATTTATATATTTCTTTTTAGCTATAAAATACAAAAAAAACTTTTAGAAAGAACTAATGAAAATCATCCGGTCGAGTCTCCTGCGTGGGCCCAGGTTTTTTGAATCCTATAAAAAAAACAACAATTAATTAACAACATTTACTACAAATTTTTTTTTTTTTTTTACCTTTACCTTTTTATATAAATCGAAGATCATGTTTTAGTCCATCTTTCCCTAAGTAAACCAGGGAAACATTCTCTCCATTTTCGTTAAACGTTTGGATTTCTTCGTCGGAAAGTTCGAAACGTTTCGGCAGGTAGACTCTTATGGTTTGATCATGATCTCTCAGTACCGCGACCACACCTTTTCCATGTTTTGTAACAACAGACTCCAATTGTTCGATCATGTACGGACGACGCTTTTGTAAGTTTTCAAACTTTCGTACAACACGAATGTTCTCATTCATTTTATTAAAAAGGGATATGAATCTGGGGGAAAAAAAAATTATTAGCAAAGCATTCTAAGATAATACCTATATTCTCATTTCATATAAATAAATAATTGATGGTAGGTACTTACGAGGCCATTTTGATTCGATAAGTGTCTTCTTTTTTTTTCTGTCACAAGACGCGATCCTTTCTGCTCGACTTTACGTAAAAGAATGAGAAGGTTCGAGGTGGGGGGGGGGAAAGCATGGTGGTGAGGGTGTGGTAGGGGTAGCGTACATCGAACATGTCTGAGTGAGCATGAACGAGCGTGCTCGTTAAAACAAACTTGCACAAACAAGTTCGTTGATTAATAAATAAAATAAAACTAATTGATTATTAGGTATTAATATATAAAAAAAAATTAAATTAAAAATAAAATAAAACAATTAAATAAAAAAAAAAAAAAAAATAAAAAAAGATAGAGAAAAATTTTTTTTTAATTTAATAAAATCTAAAAATAAGAAGAAGGTATTTGAATGATCGTATGTAGCCAACGAGCTAAAGAGTGAACGCGATAAAGGGTACACATTTTGGGATTGTCGTTATGTAAGAAACAATGAGTTCCTCCCCGAGCCATCGGAGGTTTCAGTGTGTCTATTCTACGACACCCGTGGTCTTCTATGTCAACGATCGTACTATCGATAAATTGTTGAAGAAAAGACTTTTCTCAGCTCCTTTTACAAATACGGTATCGTATTTTTCGAAATTACTCCGGAGGATCGTGGATAGAGAATTGTAATCGACGTCTCCGTCGCACCAATTAATGCCGTGATAACGGCAGGCTAACCATTTATTGGTACGTCTAGCAGCGGTAGTTAAATCATTTAGATGTTTTGGTGGTTTGAAAACCCAGTGGCGAACGGACAAATAGTCCAAGTCGAAAATTGCTAGCTCCTTGAGAATAAATTTCGTATCGTTATCCACGAAACATTGGAGGTCCGTCACACACAACGTCATCTCGAAGACTGAAGACTGAACCATATCCAGATAAAACTTTTGTTTTTCTTACACCAGTCTACGGACTACACCCGTAAGAGGGTTATACTGGACGATTCGATCGTGTATTATGAGGCAATATGCTGTGGTATCCGCTGGGAAGGGATTCTTCGATTCGAATTCTAGTCTAACGTCAACCGGACCGGTTTTTATAGATTCGCTCTGTTTCGAGCAGTCTATCACGACCAGCGGGGTTTTACTTTTAAAGTCTTCCCAAGAAGATAAAGGAGGTAAACAATTATTATTACGAGAACCTTCATAGTAAGAATGTTGAAATGATGCGTACATGTAGTATAGTAACGCGTATCTATTCGTAGGAAAGTCTAAATTCATATCATCGTAAGGATAAGATTTACAATTAAGGTATAATTTGACGTTGGATAAGTTGCAGTGATCAAAGAGACCCGAATCTTTACCGATCTCGTTTTGTCTCGCCGTTTGGAACGCTAGAATGACGTAGCGAGGTTTCTCTAATTGACTTGATGTTTTCACCGACCAGATTTGTCGTTGAGTCGTCGGTAAAAGGGGGTAGTCAAAAGCTCCCAAGAGCGGAAAGGGATCGAAAGCATTTTTTCCGATCTCAAATGTCTCATAAGAGCGAGTCTATTGTGCTCGTCTACTGTAACGTAAGGTATTTTCCAGCATAGTTTGAGTAACTCTATCTTACAAACTTGCCTCGCATTCTCGCCGGCGGCCTGGGATAAGTAGCTGTTCGTGTCTTGTCTACTTCTAGTCAAAATTAATTCTTGTCTTACATTCAATACTATCTTTTGATAGTCTTCAAACACCCCGAGTAACATCGCGAGAGGTAAGATGACGTTGAAATCTCCGTTGGTTGAAATCAAATCTCTGAGGTTATCTTTTTCCGGGTAGCTCCAGCCAGTGCTCACTCCACCGAATCGACCTCTCGGCGAGAGAATGGCCTTTAAGGTGGACGTGATTCCGGGGTTCCTCACTCGGTCCACTTCAACTCCACTCAGCTCGTAACGTACCTCATCGAATAGAAATGCGAACGCGTTGTTGGTCAACATTGAGGTAGCTGCAAGTGGGGGAGTTCCGTCATCTTTAACGAATTTCCCTTCGATGTATAGTAAACTCTGACTGGGCAAAGTGTAGAGGTCTTGATGCTGCAAGCTAATACGTATCTCGTCTCCTTGTTGTAATTTTGAAGAGCCGTAAGGGTGGTGGGAATGAAGTTCTATGCATTCGATCGAATCTCTGAGATGAGGAGTCTTTTCGAGATTCAGTGTGTTTTCTTCCATGTTGTAGATAGAACGTAATAACCAAGCGATTGAAGATATCGAATGTTCCTCGCTGTTAAAGATGCTACCTCTTCGACGGTCTTCAACGGAATGATGTTTCTATCCGCGGTGACGTCCTTATATACATCTCTAAAGTCTAACCCCATTTCTATGAAGTCGGGATTAGATCAAGTAAAAACAGCATACACAGTTGACCGCAATTGTTTGTCCCCTCTTTTTGATATCTTTTCTCGTTGATTGATAATTTAAATTTTTTCATATAACGTACAAATTCCGGCGGGGGGTGCGAACCAGTGCTGTCGAAATAGTATACTGATGAGCCGAGTTTCTTATAGCAGACCCAATGTGTTCCTTTTCCGGTGTTCGGATCCAAATTAAATATAGCGCGTTCGTTTTTCAAAGGTTTACGCGGGAATTCGTTTAGCATGAACACTCGTCTGAATGCTTGAACTTTGAACACTTTCGCCAACAGTTGTAAATCAAAATTGGTTAGTCTCTTTTGGGGTATAATTCGTTGAAAACGTTTAGCTTCTTCGTTCAACTTTATCGTGTTACCTCCTCCTATTCTTTTCGGGGTGGGGATGATTCGATACTCTCTCTTCTTCTTCGTCGTCTTCTTCTTCTTCTTCTTCCTCGTTTTCGTTAACGTGTTGTTCGTACGAGAACTCATAGCGGAATGAAAAATCTACTACTATGACACCCTCTTATATACCTACGTTACTGGATTTTTCCCAACTGTTGTGAGAGCTGTCGAAACCTAGCCACTTTACTAGAACTCTGTCACCTCTTTGTTTGATTATCTTCTCAACGAGGTAGGAATTGGGATATTTAGCGAGTTGTAGTTCTTCCTTATAAAAGCAACCTGCTATAGTCTCACCTTTGTCGTCTACTAAGTGATAGGTCACTGGTTTTGTCTTTCTAACGGTGGATATAGTAAAGAGTTCTGTTGACCATGATGGCTGATATCCTTTGGTGAACTGAGCTTTGTATTTTGATATTCTGACTCGGTCACCGATTTTATAATATTTTATAACCTTCGCTTTTGTTTCAATTTGTTTTCTCAAGTAAACGTCTCGAAGTACCTGTGATTCGATGTTCTTTCCTTTTACGTCTGCAGGCTTCATGTTTATAGTAGAGTGTTTTTTGTTATTGTAACCTCTAAGAAGAGATTCCAAAATGGATACCCACTTATAATTTCCTTGCAAGCTAAACCTTTTCCACATCGTGGATTTTAATGTGCGGTTGAATCTTTCCACTATCGAAGCTTTCATGTTACTATAAGTTGAATAGTGGTTTATATCGTAGGCTTTCATCAGGTTTTTAAATTTGGTATTGTAGAACTCTTTTCCGTTATCGGTTTGAAGGTTGCGAGGTTTCCTTTTCATCAAGACCTTCTCGAACGCCGTTCGCACATCGGATGCAGATTTACTTTTAAGGGGGACTGCCCAAGCGTATTTTGAAAAACAATCGATTACCGTGAGAATGTATTTATTTCCAGAATTGACTCTTGAATAGGGAATCACTTCAACCAAATCCGCTTGCCATAAGTCATCGATCCCTTTAAGTATAACGGGTCGTCGTTCGAAATTTCTTCTCGCTGGTTTGTGTAGCTCTCGTACGATCTGCTCTTTATGAGATGCCATAGTGAACTGAGAGGATTTTTTTTTTATGCGATTATACCCCCAGCTCGGAGGTGTTCCTCTATCCGACGTATCTCTCTTCTCTTATTAGTAATGTCACTGTCCTTAGATGAGAATAAAAGTTCTCTCAGTCTATCGACTAAACTATTAGGGTCTTCCTCGATTTTTGTGGCATTGCTACCACCTTTTTTCTTTGCCGATGGAGGATATAATTTTGAGATTACTCTACGATACTTGATAGAATTTTGTAAAACGTGAACCGGGGCGGTTGGACTGTAATTCTTTTTATGAGCGCTAGAGTATTCTAAAATTTTCATGTATTGTTTATTGTCCCAAAGGCTAACAAGATCATTATCGGGATTTTTCATGAACATCAATTCAAAAAGACCAGCCGTGCCGTAGATTTCATCATCTTCGATAAATATAACATCTCCAATAATATCTATAATCGAATTACCAATGACGAATTTTTTATTAACGGGATCGTAAGCTACACCGTAGACCATGTCGAGGTCCTTAATATTATTTTCTAATAGCATTTTGACATATTGTGAAGCTAACGGACCGGCTTGCTTCAGACACTCTTCCTCTTCTCCAAGACTTGTGGTCTGTTCAGGTTCGTGCTGTTGTTGTTGTATTAGAGCGCATGCTCCTTCTTGATCCTCATCATCTCGGTTATCTCCAGTATCGTCAACAGCTATAACTGTACCCGAGTCCGAAGATGAATCACCTTCAATCGATGTTTGAGGAGCGGGCTCTCGCTCGAAGTCAATCAAAGGGGTCCCCTTAGAATCAGCATCAATCTCAAGAGGTGAATCCGTTTTGAAGAGTTCTTTAAGAATGGATTTCTTAGGATTGGTAGAGGTTTCGTTTTTCGGTGTATACAGCTGTGGAGGTAACGGTGTCTTCATAAGTTCAGTAGATGACGATGATGATTTTTTCAACCATCCTATCGATGCGGGCGATGAATGGTTCGTTTCTTGTTTGATTAGAGACGCTCCGAGTTTGTCTAACCGGCTGGTGATGGGCTCGGCAATGAGGCACGGCCTCACCTGAAGTTCAGAAGAAAAAAAATTTTTTTTAATCCCCAAAATTTTAATTTTTATGATAATTTTTAAGACATGGTTTCTAACTTTTTTCGGAAATAAAATAAGATTTTTTTTCATTAAAAAATAACATAATTACGTAAGAATGTTTAAAGTTCATAAATTTAATAACAGGACTACAAAAATACTCTCAGCCCGGCCTCTAGCGTAAAAAGTCGGTACCGCATCGTTCGGATTTTCGAAATATGATTAAAAAGCCAGGAGAGGCACGGGTGACCTTGGCCTCTCTTGATATAGAAGGAGGGGTCCGGGGGGTTAATATGGTACTCGCGAGAACGAAGGTTAGCCGGGATGAGATCGATCGAACCCACCGAGCCGGCCTGGAATCGCCGGCTAAACCCTCCAAGTGAGGCACGATACACTGTGCCTCACGCTAGGGGAATGGTAAAGGAGCTTGAGCAATCTTACCAACTTCAAACTTGCTACCAAGAATTGTTTAAGTAAATTGGTAATTTTTGAGTTTTTAGTTTGTTTATGTCATGAAAAAATAAATAAATATAGCATGGTCTTTTATTAAAGTTAAAAATTTAAGAAAATTGGGTGGCGCCAAACGTTCGGGTACACTGTTACTCTAAACGGCGAGCGCGCGATAGCCTTATTAACGGCTATCCTATCGTAACCTTCACACCCAGTTAAACCGATAACGTTCTTTACGTAAGTTTCCGTTGTGAATCTTGGTTGGTGACTGGTGATTTTGTGAATCTTTTTAAAGAAATAACAGTCAACATTATCACTCTATATATTACAGGGGATTTGGTGACTGGTGAGTCTACTTTTTTTTTGAGTTTTCAATTTCAGGTTCCGAAATGGAAATCGGAGAAGACATTATCGTTTCCCTTCTAATGTTCCGTTTACGAGAAGAAATGAAACGGACAAAAAGGACATTTTAAATCGAGGTAGGCCCGTTCCAAATATTTGTTCTCTTAGTGTAGACAAATTTAAAACCAGGGGATTTCGATCTAGCTGGTATTCATTCACAATGGCTTTGTGGAAGCCATGTGATGGGCAAACTTTTTGTTGGCCTTGCCTTCTTTTTCCACATCTAAAACATTTGGAACGTTGAGGGGTATTTCGACTTAAAAAATCTATCCCGAAGTGCCGACAAACATGCGGCATCAAAAATCATATTTCTTATTTACTTTCGTTGAAACTTTTTTCAAAAATAATTTAAGCGTGTGATTGAACATGTCAGAACAGGCTAAGTTGGAAAAATCAATTACAATAAGGATTTCTTTAAATAGAGAAGTTTTAAAGAAACTGATCGATTTAACCGTGGTTTTATCAAAACAAGAACGCCTTTTAGGGGTCATGATAGTCTGATTCTTCCTTCATCGAGGAAATTTTAAAGAAATATTTGAGTTGCTAATAAGTTCTGATATAAATTTAAAGTCCATTATTTAAAAATTCCTTTTTTTTTTTTTTTTTTTTTTTTTTTTTTTTTTTTTTTTTTTTTTTTTTTTTTTTTTTTTTTTTTTTTTTTTTTTTTTTTTTTTTTTTGCACGGCTGGCCTCACTCTTCACAAACCCCACGAGCCGCCACGGCTGGTGATGGGCTTATATTAATCTTAAAATATTCATCGACTTCCTCTCGATGCCGTTTTAATGATTTGCATTTTTTACGGATAGCTTCTCTAGTTTCAATTATTTTGCGAGTGATCGCCTCGGATGATGTTGATTGCTCCATGTCAACGAGCACTGAGTCGAACGAGCGAACTCAAGGTATTATATACGCTTCGAACCCTTTTCGATACCTACCGTTGATGATTTCTCTGTCTTTGTCTATGATAATAAAGGCATATTTGTCACTTTTCCAACACCAATGACACATATCTCTGAACGTCTTAAAATCCATATCGGAATTAACGTGATCATCATAGATCCGTCTTAGATTAAGCTCGTCTTGTCTAAAAAGCATGAGTAGATTCGCGTTTTCTCGAATTAAATGTTTCGGAATTCTCGTATAACTCTGACTCAAGTAGAATGTATCGATACCGTTGTGCCGTCCCATACAAAAAAACTCTCGAATGTTGTGTTGCTTATCACAGACGACGTCATCAAAAATGAAAACGGAATTTGTTAGTACTTCCTTCGGCGAAGGTACATTACGGTTATCATCAAATCGAAAGAAACCTATATCCTTTAAAGGTTCCAAAATTCGCTTCAACTCCCTATACTTGGGCTGATGCAAAGATTAGTAAATAAATAAATATTTTCAAATTTTAAACCATTCGGATCGTAAATCAGGCTAAGCAGAAGGTTAGTTTTTCCACTATTCGATGGACCACAAATAAGACACCTTATTGAATCGGGCAATAAAGTACCATGTCTCGAAGCTTTAGCTTCATTTGAGCGGGATCCTCCATCCAAATTTACGATGCTGAGCGTTTCGTGTTGCTTCACCAGACGCATGTTTAAGAATGACGGCTTTCGTTTCATGAACCTCCTTATATAGGTTACCTACGCCCGCCTTCGGTATGATCTCAAAAAAAAAAAGATGGAGACTGCTCGAAAAAATTTTAAATTATTTAGGTGCAAAATTATCTTTTCTGTTTGACTTTTTCGTCTTCTTGGAATGATACTCCACCTGCTCTCTACGTTTTCCTAATTATTCTGAGAATAATAATCCTCACTTTGACACAGCTGTCAAAATCATAAATCAGATTTGACATATTCAGAGTTTTGGATTGTCTAATCCGTTTTCGGTCTTATTCGATTTTGATTTTTTTTTAATTAACATCATATTCTGAGTATTTTGTCTGAATCGAATTTAAGATTATCCCCACTTCAACCCCTGCTGGAAAAATTTTTTATAAAAATATAAAGGCAAAATCGAGTCTATCTCATTTCGAGTCTAACATCTGAGGTGATCACATCGTCAATACCTAATCATGTTTTCTTGCAACAAGTGTGGATTATTATTCGAATAAAGCTTTTATGCTTAAGCATAAAGTTTCTGTGTCGGTCATCTTCTCAAAGTATTATTATTTGTGAAAAGTGTCAAAAAGTTTTTTCGCGGGTGGATGCGTTACGTCGTCATAAACGAAGCAGTTGTCTGCCATCAACGTCTGCGTCTAATCGTTCGTCGTCATTATCATCAGCTTCGTCAGTGACTCCATCTACGTCTCGTCAACGTTCCTCACCATCAACGGAGACCCCATCTACGTCTCGTCAACGTTCCTCACCATCAACGGAGACGTCCGAAGACGAAATGGTTAAAATTCTTCAAAGAGTTTGTTCAAAGTGCGGGAAGGACTATCCATCGGATAAAAAACGAGTTCTCCACGAGAAAAACTGTCAAGGTAAAAAAAAAAAATATCGAACCGAATGTAGAAGCCCTTTTATCTTTACCCCCAAGAGAAATAATAATTGAGTACGAAACAGCATTTTCGGGGCGGCTTAAATCTTTTTGGCTTCGTTCTGATAAAAAAACTGTAAATTTTTAGATACTTTCTTAAGCAACGTTTCAAACGCGGTGACGACAAAAATAAATGAACTTTTAAGAGAGTTTACGGCTATGAGGGTAAATTTTTGGGCGGACTGCGTCTATTCGAATGTAAACGAGGAGGATAAGAGATTTTCGCTTAAAAAAAAAAACGAGGAGATCTTTTTTGAAACGGATTTGAATGCTTTTGTCACAAAATCTTTTGATAAGCTAAAAAGCGAAGCTGAAGACTTACAAACGAAAAATAGCGGATGGGTTTTTGTACGTGTCGAAGGTCTTCGTCTCCGAATAAACAAATATAACCCGTTAATGGCCTCATCGTATGTTGCACTCCCCCGCGTTATTAAACAAGAAAAGCCTGTATAAACGTAAATAATAGTAATGATTCGGAGTGTTTCCGATACAGTGTTCTTTGTAAGCTCGTAACAAACGGACATCCGGAAAGGGTCAGCTCATACACATATCTTGAGCACTCATTGATTTTTCGATGCTCTCGTACCCAGTTCGCATAAAAGAAATTTCCAAATTCGAACGAGTAAACAATTTTCTATCAACGTCTTCGGACTAACTGAAAATAAAAGATTTACCCCCTCAAAGTGGTTAAAAAACGAAAAGGATGACCATCGAGATTTACTACTCATATCGACGGATGAAACAAATCATTACGTTTACATTATCGATTTTCCTAGATTGATCACTCGTCAGTTAAATGCTCACGAACATCGTATTGAAATCTGTAAAAGATGTTTTTGTCACTTTTACAATAGGGAGTCGCCCGCTCTAGAAAAAATAGAGAAACATAAAGAACTATGCGATAAAAATGAAACTGCTAAAATCGAGCTCCGTTGAAAAAACCGTACATTAAATTCGAAGAGTTGAAAGAACTTTACGAGTCCATTCGTCGCGTATGCTGATTTTGAGTCAATATTAAAACCCATGTCCGAAGAAGAAGAAGATGAAACTGTCAGGACAAGAAAAATTAATCAACACATACCAATGAGCTTTTGTGTTTACCTTAAAATTGCCGACGAGGTAAAAAGTGCTGTTCAAAACCTTTGCCGAATGATCCATATTTATATCGAGGAATGGACGCACCCAAAAAGTTCATGGAATACTTAAAAATGATAGCCGAAAAAATTGATGAAATTTACAATAATAACATCCCCATGGAAACCGTTTCTTTACAAGATGTGTATCTAGCTCCGACTTGTCATTTATGTGAAAAGACATTTGAGATTGAGGAGATAAAAGTAAATGACCACTGTCATATTACGGGGAAATTTAGAGGGCTTGCCCATCAAGAATGCAATTTAAGAGCGACTAATCCCAAATTCTTCCCAGTGTTCATCCACAATTTGAGTGGCTATGACGGTCATTTTATAATCCCTGAATTAAGTTATGACCAGGAAGACGTAGAAATTATTCCGACGAGTGAGGAGAGGGTCATCTCTTTTTCAAAAGTGATGAGCAAAACTATGAAAATAAGATTTTTAGACTCGTTTAAATTTTTGTCATCAAGTCTTGCCACCCTTGCGAGTAACTACCACATTTCAAAGAGATTCATAATTTTTTTCCAAGACTCAATAATGATGTGACCTTCTTATTACATCAGAAAGGAATTTCCCTACGAATATGTCGACAGTTGGGAGAAACTTGAAGAAAAATCGCTACCACCTAAAGAAAAATTTTTCAGCCGCCTTTCTAACGCCATTTCCGATTTGGAGTATCTACATGCTAAAAAAGTATGGAGCGCTTTTGAATGCGGTAATCTAGGGGAGTATAGCGATCTGTACTTAAAAACAGACGTCGCTCTTTGACTGACGTCTTTGAAAATTTTCGTGAGATAACAATGAAGAGTCACAAACTAGATCCGGCCCATTTTTTTACAACGCTGGGATGACGTGGAGCGCCATGCTACGGTTCACCGGTGTCACGCTCGATTTATTAACAGACTACGAAATGATTATGATGATTGAGAGTGGTGAGTATTAATACTTCTCGTATTTTGTTCATTTTTTTTATATATTTTTTTTTACAGGAGTTCGCGGCGGTATTTGCCAGGTCTCACATCGCTACGCTCAGGCGACAATAAGTACATGGCAGATGATTTCGATTCGACGAAAGAAACATCATTCATAGTTTACGTAGACTGTAATAATCTGTATGGTTTGGCGATGACTCAACCGCTCCCCTACGGAGGATTTGAATGGGTTGAGGACCCGAATCGTTTTACCGAACGAGAGATATATCCATCGATGATTTCGGAGCTGAAGGTAAAAAATAAATTAACCTTAATGCATAATTTTTTTTTATTCTTTCTCCTTTTAGGATACATTTTTGACGTGAACCTAAAATATCCCGAAGAGCTACACGACCGTCATAACGACCTACCATTTTTGGCGGAACGGATCACAACCCACAGCGGACAAGAAAAACTGGTGCTACACTTTGAAGAAAAAAACTATTCGTTCACTATCGATCTTTAAAACAGGCCTTCAAAAAGGCATTTCCCTTACTACAAGTCAATCGTATTATTAAATTCCAACAATCATCCTGGTTAGCCCTTTATTGATTACAATACTGATTAAGAAAAAAAAGTAACAATGAATTTGAACGGGATCAAACTAAATTATATAACAATGCTGTATACGGAAAAACAATGGAAAATATTAGGAAAAGTTCATATGAAGCTAGTTGTTGATCCTCAGAAGATTGAAAAATGTATTTCTCGTCCACACTTTGTTGATAGAACGATTTATAACGAAAATTTAGCTTTGATCAAATTCGCAAAGAAAAAATTAGTGTTCAACAAGCCCATTTATGTCGGAATGTCAAT
>JACGAQ010003682.1:0-25586 GCA_014119065.1 Orius insidiosus
ATTTAAATTAAGGGGGGTTTACATTTAACTTTTTTTCGTAAAACCACTTTTTAACGCTCTCCCAGACGCTTGCCATGTGTTTCCGGACCCTGTATATACAAGTAATAATATTTTTGTGACTGGCATACATAACATTAACTCTTAATGACTTGTACAATATCATTTTACCAAGGGAAAGGCGGAACGGAATAAAGGTCGGATTAAGCGGACATACATAAGAACACGTGTTTTTTTTTTTTCTTTTTATCTACCTACCATTAAAACTGTTAAAGCAGTATACATTTTATTACACATTACAGTTATACATTATTAGGTATAATATGTAGGTACTCTTGACAGGAAAAATGAAAATTTGATAAGGATGAAAGTTTTTCCTTGACTGACTCCTCTGGGTGGATAACCTGGAGAGTCGGTCTAGCGGAAGACGGATTACTGAGGTTCTACTGTACTAAAAATTTTCCTTCACAATTAATCCCGACTTAGGACGGGCTGCAAAACATATTCTTCTTTCAATGCCATATCAATGTACATAGATTGAATAGACAAAACAATGTTTCACAGGTTTGTTTAAAAATTTTTGGTACTTTCATCATTAGCATACTAATTTATTAACTTTAGGTAGATTTTTTTTTTCAATTCAATTCCATCAATATAAGTAGTTCATTATATTCACAGGTTCAGTTTATTGAATTTTCGAAATCGTTACTGTGAAGGAAATTTTTAAAGAATCAAATCATGACAACAATTTTTTAAATAAGATTTCGAACATTCTTCATGCAATGACGGCAGTAATAAAACCTCCACTGGAATTACTCATTAGTTCAAAATACCTTCGGTTTAAGCTCACTGAAGACACCAAGATAACTTCAACTAATCATTTATACATAACCGTGAATTAATTATCAAATTGTTTTTTAAACGGAAGGTTAAGTACTATAAGTGATAATTTGGCAAAATGTAATTCAACTAAAACACTATAATTATTACGTTTATATATTTTCAGGTACCTATACACTTTTTGTTTCGTCCATCCGAATGAAATTTAACCCAATTTGATTGGAACCACTTTGAACGTATAAATTTAATGACGTGGTGTATTGCGTTATTACATTTTGCCTTTTTGTAATTAAACTGCTTTTTCTCGTCAACTGAACCTTATAAGAATATATTAGTTTTATTACTTATTATTTGTTATTATTATAATTTTTTTTTTTTTTTTTTTTTTTTTTTAAGTGGAGGAATATAGCGTTGCAATCCTTTTATAGTTTTGCATTAATTTTGAGTTGGTGCGAAAATAATGTTTGTTGCTTCTGGGAACAAAGCATAGTTGTGCATTTGGCAAAAGAGTATGAATTTTCATGGAAGCTATTCAAATAAATATTATATTGGTTGAAGTTAAATGAGCTAGCTTTTACTGCATACCAAAAAACCTGCTTTATTTTTGCAACATAATATTACTGGCAGTGGCCAACAGTATATATAAATTTTTTGTATTTTATTTTATTTATAATTTTATTTGGCACAAATTTACTTGTAAATTGATTATTGTCTTTTCGTTCAAACATTTTTGAATTGTCAATTTTTGCATTCCCACTCTTCGTGACTTTCTATTTTGAGGAACATTCTACATTCTTTGTAAACTTTAACTTTAATCATGAATTTATTATATATTTCAAGTGGTCTTGACATGAATAATTTTTGGACCACTCTACACAATCTAAAACTGTGGAATTAATTTCATTAAAAATTATTTCTGCCACCCCCTTTTTATGAAAATACACTGCTAATGATAGATGTAAACATCTTAAACTGAGTTCTATGATGTGTACCAAATCTTTAGAGGGATGTTTCAAGTAGCTTATTTCTTTGATTGTGAATAGTCTCTATTCAATATCAACAAATGGTTTTTATCATTTAAGAATTCAGCAGTGGTCAACATTTTCACAATGATCGCAATGAAACACCTCACTGACTTTGTTAGCGAGATAGCCACTAAAGTAAGTTATTGAGCAACGTTCCAAAGTGGTTTCACACTTACATCGAGTTCATCATGCTCAGAGGAATGTCTGCAATGGGGCCATCTGTATAAACCTCTTCGTTATAACATCGGTCTGTATGAGTTAAAAACTCATCATGAACAAGGAAG
Organism: Orius insidiosus; assembly: GCA_014119065.1. Lineage (NCBI taxonomy): Eukaryota > Metazoa > Arthropoda > Insecta > Hemiptera > Anthocoridae > Orius > Orius insidiosus. The sequence continues at coordinate 2,147 of JACGAQ010003682.1, forward strand.
TACTTTGATTACGATTTTTAAATAAATCAAGGACCAAAGGAAAGTCAGAGTCCTCCTCGCAGTTTGATTCTTTGAAGGTAGCAACAGGTTTTTTTCCAGACATGACCTCAAAACTATCCTAATGTTTTAATGATGGGTTGGTATTGTTTCCCCCTTTTGCCGGAGAACAGAAAATAGATTTTCCAGAGCATCCTGGTTAAGCCTTGAGGTCAAAAGATATTTTATAGGAGTAGAATTGTTCCCATCATTTCCAGTGTTTTGCAACGTTAGCTCTTTGAATAGAAGTAAAAGGGCATAATGGTAACTAAAAATCCATCAAACAGGAGGTCTTTCGACAATTCTAGTACTACCTTTATCAAGATTATTGCTCTTAATTCCAACTTTTTTTAGCACCATAAAAATCTCTAAGCCCTTTTTGAGGTTGCTTTCAATCTGAGGACAGTCACTTGACAATGCACATCTATTTGGGTTCCTATCATACGATTGTCGACTATTCAAACTATCAAATAAATCGTTCATGTCCGATATAAATTCACTTGTATCAATTGCACCTTGTTCATCTTCTAATTCCCGTTTCGGCGCAGGTTCTCACCGCAGCTGCAACGCTTCGGCTAAATATTTGTACTGCATAAGAAACACGCATTCTCTGCGTAACTGTCGGGTAATATGAACATCTGATAACTTCAAAAGGGACCTCGACACATTTTTTTGTCTATTTGTACGTTTTTCGAACATGTTGAAAACTTAGTGTCTTACCAGTAATTCAATTTACCATTCAACCAATGTTCCTCAAGCTTTTCATTAAATGGCAAATGCATAAAACGTTTAATTTTGCGATCGTTAAATTCAAAGTAGGGTTTCTCTACTGTAGAATTTAAACGACGAAAAACTCCCCTGTTATTCGGCCCTTGGTCACATACTATATTATTATACATACAATATTTACTTCATTTTTAATCAGTGTCAAGGCTTGGAGGAAAAGATGTTCCTAAATCTTTGTTGTTAGTTAGGTAAAATATTTTCCTAAATCTTTTTCCGGTGCTTGACAATACCCGCAGTGCAATCACATCGTATCGGCATTTGTAGCGTAGGCGGCTAGTCATGATTTCTGTCAGACATTAAATCTTGGAATAAGTGCAGGAAACGTACCTTAAAAGATTTCCTAAATCTTTTCCCGGTACTTGAGCATTTGGCGGGTGCCACCCATTTAAGTGATTTCTCTTATCCGATTCCATTAGAAACTTGATATTCAAAAACAGACTTTTATTGAGTAGATATAAATGTCATTAAATTTTGACAGGGTTCTTGATTCAAGTACCCTTTTCCCTTAAGATCTTAACACTGATTTGATTGAAAAAAGAAATTAACTGCATAGGTCAAATAAAACTCATCAAAGAAGAATAATTTGCAATATTGTTCTACTCTACTTACACTTTAGTTACAAAAACATAACATCTTACAATAAAATAAATTACCGGAACTAATACATTTCCGTTCTAAAATCTTTGCTAAAAACCCTTGATTCTGGTAGAACACTGAGATTAAGGCGAAAATTTGGTTGTGGAATCACAGTAGGTATGAAACGTTATTTAGTCTTTTTTTTCCCTTTTTTTAAATGGTTTAAAATTTAAAAATGGTTTTGGGATAAAGTGATAGATAAGCGATAATAATGACAATATTGTTGGTTGCTTTTAGCGCAGCCGAGCGGGTGCGATTTCAAACAAAGTCAAACGCGCCATGGGCAGTGCGGCGCATGGAACTATCGCTTGGGCTTGGGCGACCTTGGGCGGCGGCCAAGGCGGACCGTGGCATCTAGCGCTTTGGGCAGTACTACGTCGTTAAAATTACTGCCAAAAGAGGGTCGGTTGTTACTCTGTGTCACAGAGGAACCAATACACAGAGTAACAACCGACCCTCTCTTTTGGCAGTAATTTTAACGACGTAGTACTGCCCAAAGCGCTAGATGCCGCCACGGTCCGCCTTGGGCCGCCGCCCAAGGTCGCCCAAGCCCAAGCGATAGTTCCATGCGCCGCCACTGCCCATGGCGCTGTTTGACTTTGTTTTGAAAATCGCACCCGCTCGGCTGCGCTAAAAGCAACCAACAATATTGTCATTATTATCGCTTATCTAGCACTTTATCCCAAAACCATTTTTTAAAATTTTAAACCATTTTAAAAAAGGGAAAAAAAGACTAAATAACGTTTCATACCTACTGTGATTCCACAACCAAATTTTCGCCTTAATCTCAGTGTCTTCTACCAGAATCAAGGGTTTTTAGCAAAGATTTTAGAACGGAAATGTATTAGTTCCGGTAATTTATTTATTGTAAGATGTTATGTTTTTGTAAATAAAGTGTAAGTAGAGTAGAACAATATTGCAAATTTATTCTTCTTTGATGAGTTTTATTTGACCTATGCAGTTAATTTTCTTTTTTCAATCAAATCAGTGTTAAGACTTAAGGGAAAAGGGTACTTGAATCAAGAACCCCTTGTCAAAATTTAATGACATTTCATATTCTATAAAACTAATACAACACATGTTTAATCACAACAACACAACATACTCAATAAAAGTCTGTTCTTTTGAATATCAAGTTTCTAATGGAATCGGATAAGTAGAAATCACTTTAAATGGGTGGCACCCGCCAAATGCTCAAGTACCGGGAAAAGATTTAGGAAAATCTTTTAAGGTACGTTTCCATCTGCACTTATTCCAAGATTTTAATGTCTGACAGAAATCATGACTAGCCGATACGATGTGATTGCACTGCGGGTATTGTCAAGCACCGGAAAAAGATTTAGGAAAATATTTTACCTAACTAACATTACAAAGATTTAGGAACATCTTTTTCCTCCAAGCCTTGACACTGATTAAAAATGAAGTAAATATTGTAAATGACTTGTTCATTTTCTTTCATCGATAAATATCACATACCAATATATTATAATATTAATTGTATGAATCACTGCGGATTCCACAACTCGGATCCTACAAAAGGAGATAGAGAGTGTTAACAAAAACAACTTTATTTTACTTTATATTTTTTTATTTACTAAAGTTGGTTAGGCATCCAAGACCTAAAACAAGATTAAAACAAAATCATGTTATAGAAAAAGTAGATTTCACTCACGTCTTGCAGGGCCGAAATAGCCCTCGGCAACTGGTGCCGATTCATTCCCGCCACCAATTCATGGCATATTTTCCGCATTCCGCTAAAAAAATTTTAACATTAGGTTTGTTCCAACCAGCACTCCCCTCCCGCACATGCAACTCAGATCACTGAGTCAAGAGTTAAACAATCAGAAACCGAGTTGATCCCGATTGACCCGATTAAAAGTACTGTGCATGCTTGGGAATCCCAATATAGTCCGAATTCCAGTCAGAAACTTCCCATTGAAACTGACCATTGTTATGGTATGACAATGAAATAATGTTAAAATTTTGTAATACTTACAATGTAGTATCCGACTGTCTCCTCCCTCTCCTACCCCCTCGCATCTGAAACAATAAAAAGTATGTTAAACAAATGATTTAAAAAAAAAAAATATAAATAGAGGAGAAACCCCAGTAGGTTTTCAAGGGTGGGGGATCTGCCTAAGCCGAAAACGCTTGAAATTGGTGGTAACTTGCGCTGCACAAATCTTATTAGTTATATTATTTACGTATTTGATTAACTTATGTACATAGCCCCTCCCTCTTCTATATGCTCCTCTCTACAAAAAAAAACATAATTCGTATGCAATAAGTACAAAGTAGTGATTTACTTACATTTTGGGAAGTCATTTGGTTGACCTGGGGATATTGGGGGTACGGGTAAGGTTGGGGGTTGTACTCTGGGTAAAATATGTTGGGATTTTGAGGGGCGGGAGGATGAGGATGTGGAGGTGGAGGTGGAGGTTGTTGTTGTTGTGGTTGTTGCTGCTGCTGCTGCATATTCTGAAAAATAAACCATTATTAAAATAAACGAAATGATTACGCACCGCCAATAATATTTTATAATTAGGTAGCAGAGATAACCCCTCTCCATCTCCCAAAATTAAAAAAAAAAAACTAAGTTTTCAGGTTTCCCAGCCTCTTTTGACCTACAAAACCCCTTCAATCAGGATTTGAACCTGATTAATGAGCGTTTGCTAGTTGATTATTTTCACCCAACGAGGACACTTTTTTTTTTTTTTTTTTTTTTTTTTTTTCCGAAAGAACTTGGCATTCTTTTTCAAGAGTAACTTGCTGTGTTATTTAATAATATACCAATAATTTATCTTAGTAAAAATTTATTAATTTAAAATATTAAACAACAATGTGAGTAACGTAATTTACTTACCGCATTCGAAGGGTGCACAGAGGTTAGGCTCAAATAACCTTATGATTGTATTGATAACGCTGATAACATTGTATAACCTAAAACCAATTAAATAAATTGCGTTTCCGAATTCCGACTTCAGGATATCGCGTAAGATTTTAATATAAGTTTTTTATAAGCGTTATATTTAGTCAATATTATTACATATATTTATGTATATATTATTTTTTAATTTTCTTTTTTTTGCATAATGCCTGGAAACAAGTGCTTTTATTTCGAGTGTGGAAAATCCAGTGGTACTACCAAAGGATTGTCCATGTTCAAGTTCCCAAAAAAGGAAAACTTGCAGAAATTATGGCTTGAAAATGTGGGAAATCCTAACCTCTTTGCTCTGTCTCCTACTTCACTTGAAAAGAAGTATTTATGTGAGTCTCATTTTGATGGAAAAGCGATTTTCGCCCCTGGAAGAAAATTGCAAACTGCTGTTCCACTTCACTACTTGAATAAAGTTTCCCAAGTATCTATTGATTGTCATGATTATAATGGTTCAGGAGTTAATACATCTCCTTCCGTTCTTAAAGTTCGTACCCCTAAAAAAGGGTACCCTGGCTCCTCTCTTGCTTCGCCTTTACAAAGCCCTTTATTCACAATGGAAGTTGATCATAATTCTCAGGTTGAAATTTTGAGTCCAATAGTAGAAGAACACGTTGAGGTCGCTATCATGTATGTTCTCCCTGGAAAATAACCACGTCTAATGATCAAAATCGAGTAGTGTCCGCATCCTCTCAAATAAATTTGACTCCAATCCGTGCAGTTTCTGCGTCCTCAAGGACAGCTCGCAGGAGGATTTTTGATCCCACAGATTGTGGCAATTGCTTAAAACTCAAAAATAGGATGATTAAAAGTAGAAAATCAATACGTAATCTTTCATCTAATTTATGTAAATTGAAAAAAAATTAAATGGCTCCAGATTATTAAATATAAAGAAAAAGGAATCCTCTACTCCTGCTTCAAAAGCATCGAAGACTTTGGTTGCGATGCAAAGTCAAAGTCATAAGGAATTAAAAAAAACGAGTCTCCTAGGTCAATTTTAACGGATTTTGGAGCAAAAAACGCTAAAATTTGACATTTTTTAAAAGTTGTCCAAAATTGTCATATGAGTACTCAAATCTACTTGAAATTTTGCGTAGATTACGAATCTGAAATAAAAAATAGGGGTTCTCATTTGAAATAACGAAGTTAGGTTGTGTCTGGGACACCCTGTATATCCAGGCGGATTTTAAACTACACCATCAAATTCTTTGATTTAAATTAAGGGGGGGTTTACATTTAACTTTTTTTCGTAAAACCACTTTTTAACGCTCTCCCAGACGCTTGCCATGTGTTTCCGGACACCCTGTATATTACTACTTGCATTCTAATCAATTATTTTTTGGTAATAATTTAAAGTAAGTACATAATACCTAATTTGAAAATTTACACCTCTGCTTATGTTTAAAAAAATAACAATATAGGTACCTAATAAAATATTTAAAGAATTAATAAAATAAAAGTGATATAATAATTAAAGCTGTTCTGAGAGTTGAAACTACGGACAACTGAAAAGACCACAGAAAAAACGAATTAATTCGAGGGTTTGTACGCGGTGTGAAGCCGTAGGCAGTAGGCACCTTGTTTTATAAATTTATAAAGGGGTTCCCCGGTGCACGAAGTTGGTGGAGGGGAGAACGACCTCGAAGTTCGAACACATCGAGGAAGGGTCATGATCCGAAACGGAGGAAAAACTTAAAACTCTTCACCGAGGCGCATTCTCTAGGACTCAGATGGTACCAGGTCCCTTCCCCACCTCGCCCATCGACTTGTCTGCGGGATTTTTACGGGCCGTTGTTACTCTGTGTATGGTTCCTCTGTGCTCTGTGTATTGGTTCCTCTGTGGAGAGAAGGGAGAAGGAGCCGCTCTTGGAACACGAGGAGTAACTGCTCCAAACTGATACTTAAGCTGTGAACCGTAAAATAACTCAATATAATATGGGATGATTAATAGTTAATAATATTAAAAACCATTACAGTGGAATTCGATAAATCGGCTTGAACTAAAATTGCACTGAAGTATTAGTTTGAAGAGTTTCCAACTAACTTCCTTAAGAGAATAAATCTTATTACTTCTTTAAGAGAAGGAACAATATAGGAGGGGAAGTATAACGGAGGGAAGGAGGGAGAAGATAAAGGAGAAGTTTAAGGAGGAGGAAGTATAAAGGAGGAGACGTTGAAGGAGGGGGAAGTACGGAGAGACGTTTAAGGAGGGGAAGTATACTGGAAGAGACGTTTAAGGATGGCAAGTAAAAGAGGAGGTTAAGGAGGGGGAAGTATAAAGGAGGATATGTTTAAGGAGGGGAAGTATAGGAGGAGAAGTTTAAGGAGGGCAAAATATAAATGAGAGGAGGTTAAGGAGGGGGAAGTATAAAGGAGGAGAAGTTTAAGGAGGGGAAGTAAAAAGAGGATTAAGAGGAAGTATAAGGAGGAGAGTTTAAGGAGGGCGAAGTATGAGGAGGAGGTTAAGAGGGGGAAGTATAAGGAGGAGAAGTTAAGGAGGGGGAAGCATAAAGGAGGGGAAGTATACTTAATTTTAAGTATTTTTGAATGAAAAAATTTTCCTTTTTTTCAAAAAATTTCTAAGTTAATTTTCTATTTTAATTTTCTAAGTTATATTTATTTTTTATTTTTTCAAAAATTCTGTCATTTTTCAATTTTTTCCTCAAAAAATGGATTTTTTTTTTCGTCAAAAATTTTTCAAGTATATGGTAGAAATAGTAGGCTTTCTGCGCAAGTGATGTCACTGTCGTAAAGGGTGAAAGTACCAAATTTCTCCCTACTTACACCAAAATTTTTAAAAAATATAAGTATTTGGTGAAAATTTGGAAACGCAACGGCTCTCGCAGCGCAGTTTTTAAAATTTCAAACGTGCATATCTCCGCCATTTTTTCGAAATTCAAAAATCTGCAATCTTGTTCAACTATTTAGAAAGATAGGGTGAAAATTCGGAGAAAAACGGTTCAAAACTGTGGCCAAGTGTTCGGAAAAAAATGCTTCGGCCGGAACCACAAATAAAGTTGAGATTGGTAGATCTTATTCGATTTGACCCTCCGGGGTCTGGAAGACCCTTCCCCAAAAACCCCACTGGAGGGTATCACAATAACTTTTTAAGGAAGTTAAAAAAGGCTATAAATGCTACTAAATTCTAGAAAAAGGCATGAAAAGAGGGAAAAAATTAGGTAGGCTCCTAGCCTCCTAGGAAATGAGAAAAACGCAGAAGTCATGAATTTTTTAAAATTTTACCTTAACTACTATCTAATTGTAACCAGATTAAGATAACGAGACTTTTCGGTCTTTTCAGGAACAAATAATATCTAAGACCTGGGGATTTTCTATGAATTTATCTACAAAAATAAACTGGGACATTCACCCTTTTGTAATAAAAGAGCCACTACCTGAACTTGGCCCTTTCTAACTTCCTCATTGAATTCCAGGATAGTAAGAGATAAGGAAAAAAAAGTTTAAAAATAACAATACCATTTATTTTTAATATATACTTTTCGTACATATACAGAGTATATGTACTACAGGATAATGTATATACAGAAAAGTTCTGTTCAAAAAATAACTTATCTTTTCCTTCAATGAAAGAAAACTTATTTTATTTTTTATACAGCACTTGAGGTTTTTTATACATAATAATGTAAATACAAATCTACTGTGCAAATTTTCAACCTATTTACTATATGCCCTTTCATATGCCCTATAAAACAAAGAAAAAAAAATCTAAAAAGCGATAAATTTTAGAATGGCACATTTAAAAAAGGCGATTAAATTTCGGGCATGAGTGGATCACTAGGGCAGGGCCCAAAAATATTTTTAAAAAATTAATAACGGGGAGAAAAAAATTTAAAAATGAAAAATTGGTAACTAAAAATTAAAATAGCGATCCACTTTTAATTTAAGCCGTTTTTTTTTTTCTAAATAATATATTATTTTTTTTATATTTACAAAATATATAAATTTTTTTATACAATAAAAAGCACAAATACAATAATATATTAAAAACGCTTGATTTGTCTAAAATGTTAATAAAATTTAAAATTTTATAATGAGATTCTGTACAAACAGTGAAATGTACAAACTAGACAAAAGAAAAATTTAAATTTTAATATATTTTTTTAACAATAATTTTTTTTGTGTAACTAGATACTGATTGCTTAATACTCTATATTATAAAATTCACATACAAGGGAAGGTTTGAATATTGGAATGTCCACTAAAAATAAAATAAAAAAGGTTCGGATAAGAGAAAATAAATATATTGCACATGGAAGAATTTGGGCCCCTGAATTTTGAAATTCATTAGCAGTCTTTGTATTGTGATGGATGTTTGCAATTTAAATTTTCTCCATATTATACAAATAAATTAATTTTTTAAAAAAAGGTTAAAAACAACCTTGGATTTTTCATTCTAAAAAAAAGGGTGTTCATTGGACAAGAAAAAGGCATTCCTTAAATTCTAAAAAAAAAGTTAGTTTTTTTTCAAAATACACAAAATTTGTACAAAACAGATAAATAATAAAATTAATCGGTTTAACCGATTTTAGACTATTTAAAAAATAATAAAACGACAAAAACAAAATCTGAGTGCCAGATAACAATTTATGCCCCCTCGGAACAGAGTTGGGTGTATTCATATTCACAAAAATTAAAAATATGAATACGAATGCCAGTAAATCCAAAAATTATTAACTCATGAATTTTAGTATTATAACATAAAATTTACAACAATTCATTAAATTTTATTTTATTTCTTAAAGTTGCTATTTAATTTTTTAACGTCAATAATTTATTACAAATCACAAAACGCTTTTGTGAATTTCAATAAAATTGAAATAAATATTACCTACTATTTAATTTAAAAAATTTTTTAGGTATTCATAGGGTTTTTTAAAATGAATTTCTGATTTAAAATAAATGAAATTTGGGTAATTAAATAACGATAATTTTAATAAAACTCATTAAATTTAGATAAGAATCTAGATGTGACTGTATTCATATTCAAATTCATAGTAATTTATGAATATACATGAATACTCCCAGCTCTGAAATTAAGTCACTAAAAACATTTTTCTTTTTGTGTTTATGACAAGAAAATATGGTTTATGGCTTACAACATTCGGTTTTTAAATATAATTATGTTTATTTACACAATTTGGAGCATATTCGTTTTAGTTGAAAATTTCAAGTTGAAAAATAAGTTATTTTTTGTTGTGGGCCTTTTCAGGGATGTTAAGGATTCTTAACTTCAGAGCCAATCAGATTAACATAAATAAGCCTGAGACATCTCATTGGCTTTCCCCATTATAGAATTCTTTCCCGAAAAGGGCTTAAAAAGAATATGCTTTTTAAAATAACTATGAAAACAAAATTAACAAACTTATTCCGAGGACAAATGTTCTTTTAAAATGGCTTCTCTGAGTAAGTTGAGAGCTGGGCCTTCGTAGAGGCGTTTGATGCCACGCGGCATCGCTCGGCAAGAGGTCAAGTTGAGTGAGGTCAAAAGCGGGCAATGGGTCAAACGGCCCGAACGGGTTCAATGGTTACTGACGACCCACAGAGGTTCAAACTCTGAAAAATTAGTTAGTTTATTTTTATTTTTTGAAATGGTTTTATACCTGAGCGGCGACTTTTCTGCACTCTCGGCTAAAGCGAAAACGGCGGCGTCGAGCGGTTCCGTTGCTGTCGACCAGCCTAAATCGACTTCGACTAAACTATGCGCCCATTTTTGACATATAAGCTCCATACCTGAGTAACTATGTCTAGTGACGTTGCAACCTACAACAATTCACATGTTAGCAAAATTTCCAGAAAACAAGAAAAGAAATGCAGTAATAAGGAAGGGTTTTCTACTATGTATAACTAAAAAGAAATAGTTACACAGGTTGTCCCAACTATATGGACCAGCAACTTTACAGCAAAGCATTTAGTCCTAGAACCTACCAAATGAAGTAGATTTCTTGTCCAATTTTTTTTCTAGGACTAAATGCTTTGCTGTAAAGTTGCTGGACCACTAAGTTACCTTAAGGACCCAGTATTACCAACATTACACGAGTCAAGTTTTTTCAACAGAAAACCGAGTTTTTTTTTCAACACAGAAACCCCATTTTTTCCGGATTTCAAGGAGTTTTCCTCGGTTTTTTGGCAGAGAAACCCCATATTTTAATTTTACCATTTTTTCGTACCTGAAAGGAACAAATGTTCGAGGTCGTAGGCAGGGACTCGAACGATCGAGGAATCCGAAATCCGAGTACACCCTCGGACGTCTAATAGTCTTAATTTGTGCGAAGATTTAAGGATTCGCATCAATCCGTCATCATCGATTACTGGTTTCGTTGACATATTTTCGATTACTCCGGCGACGCTGAGTTCTTCAAGATGAGGAAACCCTTCAGAAAGACTCTGAAAGAAAAAAAATTGGTAAATGGTTAAAACAAAAAGAATATTCACCTGTTCTTTTAAAGAAACGGATGCTAGAATAACTTGACTGTTGGTTATTCTTAATATTCTTAATTTAGGGCACCCATGCTGAAGTTTTTCAACATGAAGCTGAACCGAGGTGTGAGAAACAGTTCGTACATTCGATAAATCCAAAATTTGGAGATTTGGACAATGTGTCTGAAAAAGAAAATGGGTAAAGAAATTTAAAAAGAATAGTTAACTAACGGAAAGTGCTGCTATTATTTGAGGTATTCCTGATAGTTTGTTGTCAGAGAGGACAAGTTGGGTTAGCCGTTCGCCCATTTCTTTGGCGAGGTGGACCAGAGACAGCATGGAAACGGCACTTTTCGGGTTGCCCATTTCAAGCTAAAAATTTTATGATTAATGGAAGTTATGCTTAATGAGAACTTACGTTGATGGCGGATAATCAAGTCTTTGAAGTTTAGGGCATTGAGCTATGAGGAATTTCATGTGATCAAGGCTGAGGCCTTGCCATCCACTTAAGCTTATGCCACGAAGTTCAGTGCAAGAAGACGCCACTTTTTCAAGAATGCTTGGGATACCGTCGAATTCCCATCCGCCTAAAAAAAGATTAGGACAAGCAGGAAGATGGTTTATGTTGTTTACCGATGTTAAGGTCGTGAACAAGAGTCAGACGGTTTTCGCAGAGCCAGCGAAATTTGAGATCGTTCATGGCGCGGTCTTTGACCCAAAATGTGGCCAGGTTGACGTGCTGCCAGAGCCGTGGTGAAACGGCGACTTCCCGCCACAAACGGCAACACGAGACATTCTAACAAGAAAAGGAACACAGCCATCGACTTTAGTAACCATTTTAAAAATGTTGTGAAGAATCGTGTGAGGTAATCGATCACCCCAAGGACTTTGTTCGGCCGGCTCGACGTAAGTATCCTCATCTTCGACGCTTTCTTTGACTTTTTTCTTCTTCGCTTTTTGAGGGACTTCAGTCATGGACTTCTTTATCCGGATTTTGATCCCGTTTTGGTCCGGGGAAATCTGGGAGTGGTAAGTGGTGACGGTGCGGGAGGTTTTCTTTTTCCGCCCGCGTTTTTTGTGCGGTTCTTCGACGCTCGTGCACGGCTTGTACGGCGAGGGACTGTCGCTTGTCCCTTCGCTCGGTGAACACATTGTCTCTGAACTCACGCAGTCGGAACTCACAGTTCGTTCACTCGCGCTCGCCGTAAACGTCGCCGGACTCCAACAATCACCGTTGGCAGCCGGCGCGGGTTCAACTTCCGGCGTATAATTATCGATAGGTAACAAACAACGTTCAATATCGACACTACATGCTGGATACGAAATCTGACCGTTATTCCAGTGCATGTCCTGCTGCATCGGAGTCTGAAGCAGCTCCTGCTGGACCGGAGGAGGAGCCACCGGCGGCTCCAATAGGAAGTCTTTTAAACAGTCATTTTCCGAATCCGATACACCCAGCGGCGCGAAAAGATCTTCGTGGTGTTGAAAACAGTCTCCGTTCCTCTCATCCATGTCTTCTATGTTTCTCCGCCAAACGCAACGATCACACTCAACATCTCATCATGCACTTTCCCAGCAAGTGCATCACTTAAACTTACCTAAAACAAATCAAAAAATAAAAACAATCACTAAGTTTCCTTCCCCGGAATGCCAGAGGGATCCGCGGAAAAGCTCAATATAAAATCGCTGGTAGCAGAAAAAAGAAACCCGGAATAAAAAGCGTTTTTAAGTTTATGTAAAATTTTTCTCTTCAAAAAACGAGATACATATTTCCCACATTTTTAAGGGAGGTCTGGGAGTTTTCAAAAAGCTTCATTTTTACAATATTTTCAGCAGTTTTCCTCAATTTTTAGACAGAGAAACCGCATTTGAAAAGGAGTAAGTTTTTTCAAGTTTTTGTAAGGGGTTTCCTTCTAATTGAGAATTTTTTAACTTCAAAAACGAGATGCTTCCCACATTTATAAGGAACCTGGGCGATTTCACCAGAAACTCTAATTTAAAAGGATTCTTAAGATTTTCCTTTTTTGAGAAAGAAACAATTTATACAGGATTGTCTGGATGAAATTTATACAGGACATTGAGTTCTTTTTCTTTCTTGGTTTTTTGGCAAAGAAATCCACTTTTACATGACTTTTGGCTTTTCTTGGTTTTTGACAGAGAAACCTAATTTTTGAAAGACTTTCAGGTTTTTTTTTTTTTTTGACAGAAAAACCACATTAGTGCAGGATTTTCACAACTTTATAAGCATCAGCATAACTGTCATCGTAATTTTAGGCTTAAAATTACTTGCCCCAAAAAATTTCTTATCTTCCAATAAAAGAAAAACTCACAGAAAACAGCCCAGGGCTCATCATGGACCGAAATAAACCTGATTTTAAAAAGCGATTAAATTAAAATTCAATTAAAAACATATAAGGACGTATTAGTGTCAAATTTCGTGTTTACTAAGTTAACCTAGTTTTGGATTTTAAGAGGAAAAAGTAGAATTAAAATTGTTAAATGAAAAAGAAGGAAAAATTGATTAATTCAAAAAAAGAGTTTGAGGTTTAGACATTAAATTATAAATGAAGGGACGAATTTTGAATTTGATCAGACGAAGAGAGCCGAAAATGGGAGCCTCCTTTTTCGAGCGCCCGAGATTTATTTTTCCCCGTCGTCCGAAATTAAAAGGAGCGAGTTTCCAAACGAAGGAAGACCCCAGGATGAACAAGACCCGTTTTTTACACACTTTTCACACAAAATCATTTCGAAATACTTACATTTTTGATAAGTTTGTTCATTTCAAAATATTTACTTTATGACAGAGTGCCACTGACCTTCGATCAACAAACAGCACAACAGGAAACATATGCGGCATTTAAACCACAGTCTGGCCAACATAACGTCCAATAAAAAAGAAATGGGACTAAAAAAATATGGACAAATTAATCAAAAACCGTTTATTTAATAAAATAAAACTAAATTTTTTATTATTTTAATAGTTTTTCACTATTTATGTAGATTTTTTTTAAATTCAAGGTCATGTTGCGAACTTCATTGATTATATGTCGGAATGAAATACTTCAGGCGCATTATTTACAATTCATTTTGATTTTCAATTTTTTTCTTAAAAATATGACTTAAAAACGATAAAGTACGGATATTGCTTCCGTACATATTTTTTTGTTGGATTTTTTTTTTTGGTGGCTCCTCCGGAATTTGATCGATTTGGGCTGAACCCAATTTTTTATTTAGAGGGTGGCTTTGTCACTGATCTTTCTCTATAGTTGGAATCGACGAATCGCAAAATATTATGAATTTTTCCCATCAATATTTTAATTCCAAAAAATGAGAAAACAATTTAAAAAATCCACCAATCAAAACCTACTTTACACCAGAGCACCCAAGTGAACTTTTACATTAACTTGAGAAAACGGATTTTAGGCTGTCATGGCCCCAACATTCTTATTACGAAATGTGCATAGCACCATATTTCTAAAACTTACGAATACGAGTTGGTTATTCATTTTGAGCAGCAAAATTCTTAATATGAATATGAGTTGGTTGGGAGCATTAACACGCCCAACTCTCACTTGTGAAGAATAAAACACATCATTTTATAATAATCTTAAAACGTTTATTTATAATAATCTTAAGACCTACATTAAAAAAAAAGTTAAAATAAACTTGAAATAAACATTAACATTCGAAGAAAACAAAATTTATTTTTTTATGGCCTTTATTTAAAAGCCAGACAAAAGAAAATTTTTTTAAAAACTTGTCTACAACATTGAAATCTAAAATTTTATGACTGAAAATAAACATAAATGCAATAACATTTAAGTACATAAGTTAGTAACTTTAGTTTTTATATCTTAGCATAATTCGCATATTTTCACTTAAGAATAATGAGTATTAATAAATAAGCTGTGATTTAAAAAAATTAATTTTTCTTCTCCAATTCAGGTACTTACTGGTCTTTCTGAGAAGAAAAAAAATTATCACTTTTTCTGTCCCGGTTGACCCTTAAATGCGTTATCCTAGTGTGATGGATTAATGTTTTTTTAAATTTTCTTTTTTTTAATGAGGTATTTTTTTAATGTTTGATCGTTATTTAAAAAAATTATAATAATAAAAATTTTCTGTTTTATAAAAACTAATAAAAATGAGATTTCTTAAAAGAAAAAGGCCACACTTGGTTTATAAAAATTTATCATTTTAAAAAAATCACATTTTTGTGATGTTTCTTCTCGAATACAATGCGCGTTTAATGAATAAAAAATAAAATTAAACTGTGAAGTTATGAAGTGCTTTCAGTGGATTTACATTTTTCGATGGCCTTTTGGACGGTAACGGTTAAGTCATCGTAGACTTCGACGCCATTTCTGACGGCCAGATCTCTCAAATAAACCCGACCTCGGTTATAGTCGTTCAAGGCAGAAGTCGAAATCTTAAAAAAATAAAATAAAAGAATGAATATTACAAAAGAAACTTACTTTCTCGCCATTGATTTCGTTAGATTCTTCCAACTGTTGGATACAGAGTATCATTTTTTTTCCTGCACCAATATAATAAGAAGCCTAAAAAGTAAATAATGAAGACATTCAATTAAAATTGGATAAAATACCAACCAAAGCCATCATGTTAAGCCCTCTTGTGTTCCCTGTGATTAAAAAGACGAGTAAATTGCTCCGATCCATCATAAGTGTTTCACTAGGTGTTCTACTTACATCGGATTCGACCATTAAATATTTAAGGCCACTTTTTCTAAAACGATGATAAATTGACATAAAATTGACAAAATAAACTTACTGTAGTTGAGGTATTGCTGAGTCTTCTTTCCATTCTAGGTTACAACTCGGTCCAGAAATATATAAATCATATTCTATGCTTTCGACTTTTTCAATATTCCTCGTCGTCTTACAGCACAGGGTAGATTCTGAAGAAAAATTAAGAAAAAAAATTTTAAGAAAAAGTTACTAAAATTTTTTTCAAAATGGGAGTGAGAAAAAGTGCAAGAGTATTTTCGTTGTTTTCATTTTGATTGTTTTGTTGGATTGGAACCCAGATTCTGGCATAATGCCTCATCCTTGGAAGTGAAAAACGCCCAAGAATCTGGTTGGCTGAAAAACCAAGGATTACGCCAAAAAGAAGGGGGTCTATCAACAGAAAATGAGGAAAATGCCAAAATTTGGCTAAAAGGGTTTCTTACAAAAAACTGAAGGAACGCATGACAATATAGTAAAAAGGGCGTTTATCACAATAATCTGGGAAAAACGCCCAAAAATCCGGCAAAAAGAGGGTTCATCTGCCAAAAAACTAAGAAAACGCCTGATAATTTGGTGAAAAAAGATAAAAAGCGGCAAAAGCAAGCATGTAGAAAGGAAAAATGAAGGTATTATCAATTTTAAGAAAAGGCTTCAAGGATAATAAAAAAGCTCAAATTCAAGCACTGAAGCTAAGAATGCTATTTCCTTGTAGATAGTATTAACCCTTTCGAGACCGCTCTGACGCCGGATTCTCTGCGCTACTGGCGCGCCCAGCAAAGCAGAAAGCGATGAGTGATGCGGTCATCACGTAGTTCATTTCTTCCCCAACAGATGGCAGTTTTTATAGCGCCACGGGAAGCGAAGGTATTAAATATCTTAGAGAGGCTTCCCGCAGTTCCCACTGGGCAACTAAGTCGCCTGCGGTCTCCAAGCGACATGCGCATGGAAACTCTCGAAAGGGTTAAAATGCAATTAGTTAACCGAAAAATAAACATAAAATGCCATTGAATTGAGCAAAAATGTGAGTCTTAAAGTGCGGGGCACGCCATTTGGCTTGAAACCAATAACTAAGTGCACTTCTAGGGAAACTTGGCGTACTTTTCCCTCGCACAAAGCTGTTAGTAAATACCTAAAAAATGGCAGATTGGACGGAATATTCGAGTAGTAAAACAACTTTGCTCACTTTCATTGGTCCCGTTTTTGGGCTTCGCGGCATTTTTAACGTCCCTCACCATCGAGCAGAATTGTTCGAAGTTGATTTTCACACCTTCCGGGTTTAAATCTGTTGGAAAAAAAAGGAAAGGCGTTAATTTTTTATTTTGTGAGTTTTAAAAAGGCCTAATCATTTTTACCTTTGGGCGACGATAATGTTTTCAGATCTATCAAAGACTGCTTTTTGTCAGCAGCTGGTAAGCAATATAAAACTAAAAATAATTATCGCTTCTTATAATTTAAAATAAAATTAAAAGACAAAAAATACTTACATCACTAAGATTGATTTCTCCTCTTCCGTTTGGCTTTAAAGCGTCAAAAATCTCCCTTAATTTTCTAAAAAATGAAAATTTAGTTTGAAAATAGGCATTCAATTTAAAAAGTACCTTATTTTTATAGCATCGTCAGTAATTATAGACTTTTTAAAACTGCTACGCCGAAGAGGTTCATAGCATTCACTTAAAATCTAAAAATGAAAAAATAAATAGAAATGCTTCTCCTAAAATAGAAAAAGAACCATCAGTGGGTCAGTGGTCAAGGTCTCCGATTCAGACTTTTTGGAGCCTTGGCACTATGGCAGAAGCCCCCATCTGGGCTCATAAAAAATTATTGATGAATTACCTGAGAAGTCCAATTGATTGCAGCAGGAATATTATTGAACACTGGAATTCCTTGAAGTTCTAAGAGACATTTTAAAGTTAACAGACCACTGCAGAGATCTTCATACTCCCTAAAGAAATAAATAAATAAAAATATGATCATAATGGAAGAAAAAATGTTATGGAGGGAAAAAACAGGTTAAAAGTTCAGGATTTGGATGTACGTTTTACTGACGTGTGTGATAGTGCTTCACCGCCGACGAGCTGATCGGCTGCGTAATTGTCCGCGACTAAAACGAGATGGCGACGGCTCCCAGCGAAGTTGGCAGCTTCGATGAGGCCGACGACGTTTCGGGTACAGCGGTCGAGAACGTAAAAAAGGACTTTCGCGCTCTCCTTCGCTCTATGTTCGACTTCTACGAGTTCCGCTCTCCATTCTGATACTTGCTACAAAACAACGTTTTAAATAAATCCCACTTCTGATATAAGCTACGTACTGGGTTATAGTAGGTTATATTCAAGGATTCCAATATCGGTATGGCAACGTCACGACGCCATGTTGTCGGATTACATGAGCCGCCAAGAAATACTTCATTTGGAGCGACATGTTCTAAAATTAAATTTAAAACAAATTTTTTCACCATAAAAACCACTTACTCGACATTTTCCGAGGTTTCCTCTTTTTCTGTTCATTTCTGCTCAGTTGGCGCAGGTTCCTTATTTTTAAAAAGACAATGTTATCAATTTTATCTTAAATTAATAAATTTTACCCTCTGTCATGAGAACGTTTAATTTGTGATGGTGTAAAGTTATAAAATTCTGTGATGTGCCTTCTTTCCGAGGCTTCCTTCGCGCACTCGAGCATTTCCCCGACTGTAAAAAAAAAAAAAAAAACTTTTAAGTTTGTCTTTAAATAGTCTATTGTTCATTCAGAAAATTATAAACATTAGTGAAAAAATCGCTTAAATTTCAAGGAGCTGGGTATTCAACGAAATTATAGAGGAAACAAAACGTTTTTTCGTGATGTTTTTATGGGAGAAATTATAAAGGGGCGTGAATTAAACTCAGGTAAAAGCGTCCGCCGGAATATCTGTAAATTAGAAACGCTCGAAACTTGCCAGAAACGTGAATGATCTTGAATGATAATGGGAATAAATGAGTTTCTGAGGAAATTTTCAAGTATTTCTTTCAAAGAACTTTTTTTTAATATATTTTACTTGATAAACGTGGGTAAATAAAAAAAAATTCTATGCCCTGTAAGCCTAGAAGATGGAAAATTTTTCCAACCTCCATCTTCCAACCTCTCTGCTGTAAGCACTGCAACACTATTTCTCAAGCTTTCATGCCTACCGCATTTTTCCTCCTTCGCTTTGGGCTAAGAACGGATTTTAAAGAAAAAGTTGTACTAAATCAATCTCTCAGGCTGGCCAACTGTCGACATAAAAATCTTGAAGGACGAAAATTGATAATTTTATTGCTCTCCTTAAAAAGCATGAAAAAACGAGTTTTGACGTTAGGAGAAACATGAGATTTCAATCTGATGGTCGTTTTTCTAAGGCAATTTCCCTGTGAAACCATTCTTAACTCAAAATGTCCAAAAACTTCACAGAATTTTTTTTCTGAAATTCACAGAATTTCCGTTCTCAAAACGGAGACTTGTTGAGTCATCTTCGCCCGACGGTTTTTTCAAGAACCTCAGAGCATCCCTGGATTTACTTTTTTTTTTTTTACGTACTCAAAAAACGAATCACTTCTCGGGAACTACCGCATCGACTAAAATTGTTCCACGCGAAGAATAGAAGATTTTTAACTTATAATTGCCTTATTAGATGACTACATTTGAGACTTTCTAGGAAAATTTTCCTACCGACTCATTCATTAACACCTGACGTATTGCAAAATGAACGAAACAAAAAACCTTGAATTTTGAATACGCGATAAATTCGAAAAGGCATTCAGAAAAACGACTTCCTCAAAACTAAAATACGGGAAGAAAAATCCGAAGTCTTTTTTGCAAGGCGCGATCTATTAATCCTTGACACACTGACATAGAGTCAACCGTGTTTTGAACGGAATCTACACCCGTGACAATCAATGCCAACATTCAGCCCTGACTCGTCCCAATAAATTATTTGAGAAAATTATATAATTTACCTTGTCCCTCGCGCTAATAGAAGCGCATAACATTAAGCTCAAAGAAAAACAGTGCCAATTTTAAAATTTGAAATACATCACATATTTGAGCCATATTAATCCAAAAGACATTGAAGTTACAATATTAGTTCCTGTTTTATTTTTAAATTGCTTAACTTCCGCATCCCAAAGAGGACACACCGTTCAATATTCAGTACATTTCGAACCTAACCATCAAAAATGGCAAATTATTAGGGAAAAGTATTTTAGATAAGGGCCATAAAATTTCGAACGCAAGGATATCACTTACAAACAGGAAAAGCCCTTCTTTCTACTGGAAAACAAAATTTTCTGGAATATTTCTCAAGTTATGAAACCCTTGAAACCATTTCCTGAAAATTATGTGATAGTAGGGTTCTAAGAAATCGAGGAAAAATCCTATGAAAGTGGGGCTTCTTGCACACACAAAAAGAAAGAAAAAAAAACATGAGGAAAATACAAAAATTTTGTAGAAATGGGGTTCCCCTGTCCCTAAATAATAAATAAATGTCCTTTAAAAATCGGGTTTATCTCTCAAAAAACCGAGAAAAACTTCCGAAAATCCTGTAAAATTTGCTTGTTTTGTAAAAAAACCGAGGAAAATTTGAAAATCGACAACTTAGCGCCGTGACCCGTTTTCACAGGATTTTCGCGAGTTTCTTTTTAAAATATTTTGACAGAGAAACCCCATTTTTACTGGCCTCGAAGTTTCGAGGAAAATCCTATAAAAATGGCGCCTTCTTGCAAAAAACAAAAAAAACCTGAGGAAAATACAGAAAATCTTGTAGAAATGAGGTTTCCCTGTACCAAAAACGAGAAAAAATAATAAATATCCTTTAAAAAGGGGTTTATCTCTCCAAAAACCGAGGAAAACTGTAGAAAATCTTGTAAAATTTGCCTGCTTAAAAACAACTAACAACTTGAACAAAAAAACAACTAAACAACTTAACAAAAAACAACTTGAAACTTGATAACTTAGCGACGAGGTGGAGCGCCTATTTTCACAGGATTTTCGCGAGTTTTAAAAAGTATTTTTACAGAAAAACCCATTTTTACAGGCAATTTGGACATTTCCCCATGTATTTTGAGATAGAACCCCATTTTCACATGATTTTTAAGTTTTTTCGGTTTTTTTTCTAAGCAAACAAATTTTTACAGGATTTTCGAAAGTTACAGAAAATCTTGTAAGGTTCCCCTGTACAAAAACGAGGAAAAATAATAAATACCCTTTAAAAAGGGGTTTATCTCTCCAAAAACCGAGAAAAACTGTCGAAAATCTTGTACAATTGCCTGCTTTGTGAAACAAAAAAAAAAAACTTAAAACTCTGTAACTTAGCGACGTGGTGGAGCGCCAATTTTCACAGGATTTTGCGAGTTTTTAAAAAGTATTTTACAGAAAAATGTAAAAATTTTACAGGCAATTTGGAATTTCCCCATGTATTTTGAGGATACCCCATTTTCACACAATTTTAAGTTTTCCCTCGGTTTTTTCACTAAGCAAACATTTTTACAGGATTTTCTCGGTTTTCTCGGTTTTTTGAGAGATAAACCTCATTTTCAAAGGATGTTTATTATTTTTCCTCGTTTTTGGGACAGGGGAACCCTATTTCACAAGATTTTCTGGAATTTTCCTCGGATTTTTTTTTGCAAGAAAGCCCCTTTTATAGGATTTTTCCTCGATTTTTCCCTAAGAACCCTACAGGATTTCAGATTTTTTCCCCATAAAAAAATCAATAAGTATCTTTTAATTTATTAACTAATAATTAATTAAGTAACTTACCTTGTGCCTTAGGCGAATAGAGGCGCATATCATTAAGTAATGCTGGTACATTTTCTGGCGGAATGTTTTTCTCTATGGACCCAACCTTTTTGATCCATGCTGCGAGCACCTCCCTAAAAGAATACATAGAAAAACATTAGTCAGTCCTCTGGTGGAATAATTTATAGAAATGAATCACAGAAATGGAAAGATCAAGGCAATTGAAAAGATATGAATGATACCACAAAAGGAACGTCTCAAAAATAAAATTAATTTCTAGGGCAAATTAAAATGGCGTCGTCATTATAAAATTGTTGGAAACAAACCAAAGAAAATTAGTCGAAAAAAAATAAGCGTCAAAGATGATTTTCTTTTGTCCTAATACTTTCCCAGGTTTAAATATTTTCTATTTTTTGAGTCTATTGTTTAAATTGTACAACAAATAATAAAAACAATGATAATAAAGATATAGAAAATATTTATTTACCATGCAATGTCAAAAGATTAGTGTTTTTTTAAAACAAAAATAAAAATGAAAACTTCATTACATTTTTGATTTTTTAATTTTGTACCTCGTAGGTCTTGAGCCTCGTAAATTTTTCGTATATCCTCTCGCCACGAGATTCTTGGCTCTTTGGACGGACATTAGACGCGAGAAGGGGAAAGAAAAATGCGCGAAAAAAAGGGAAAGAAAACTTAATTTTTTAAGTAGATCATCAAATTAAACGATTTCAAAAGCAGCAGAACCTGGCTCGACCTGCAGTCAAAACGGAAAAATAAATTAAACAAAATAAGGATTAAGATAATCCCAAATCGAATAGTCAACAAACAATTTTATTTAAACAATTTGATAACGAATTTTAAGGAGCTTAGAATCTTTTTAAGAGGGGAATTTTCTTGATTGGACATCAAAACAAAGATTTAAAAAAAAATTCTTTAAAAATGAGTTTTTTTTCTCCCCCGGAGGCGCCCAGAAAAATTGTTTGTGCTCTGAGGATTCTGAGCTCGGAATTTTTCCCACCTCAAAATGCTAATCGGCGAAACAACAATTTTTTAACGCCCAGTTAAAACGTAAGTCATTAATAGCCATTTTTAACGACGTTTATTCCCATTAGGCACTTAACTAATTGACAATTAAAAATTTAAAAGCCATGATAACAACGCATTTTATTGAATTAAAAATAATTTTATGACGATTCCGTTTTTTCTTCTGGTAATTGGGCTGAAATTTAGGGATTTGCCCATTTTTTAAAAACATTGTTTTCTTTAAGATAAAAAGGTTTCCCAGGGTAAGATAGGCGAATCGTCCCCCAATCCGAATATTTTCAAATTTTCCGATCTCCAAAAATGTCAAAAATTTAGGCAGTGGACCCCAAAATTTAGGGATCAATGCAGGATTTTTGCAACAATTTTTAATTTTGAGCTTTTTAAGTCTTAAGAAATTTGGCAAAAATCCGGTATTGATCCTAATTTGGGGGGGGGGGGGGTCTTCTAACTGCCCTTAAATTGTGCGAAGGGCCGATTAGTCCCTTACCCTTAGGAAGGTACCCTTTTTTTTAGAAAATTCAACTGAATGGCTTTTAGAATCGTCCCCCAAGCCGAATATTTTCAAATTTTCCGGCCTCCAAAAATGTCAACAATTTAGGCAGTGGACCCCAAAAATTAGGGATCAATGCAGAATTTTTGCAACAATTTTTAGTTTTGAGCTTTTAAGTCTTAAGAAATTTGGCAAAAATCCGGTATTGATCCCGATTGGGGGGGGGGGTCTTCTAACTGCCCTTAAATTGTGCGGAGGGCCGATTAGTTCCTTACCCTTGGGAAGTTACCCAAGTTTTTTGGTGTTTTTTGGAAATCGCAAAAGTTGACTTCTTTTATCCGAATTTCGAACCGAAAGTTATTCTTTTTTTCCGTTCTAGTTGTACGCCGGCCGGCACTACAGGCAACCTTGTGATCGGTTAAGATTACAAGTTTCCGGGTAATCCATAACATCTCCTTGAGAAAAATTATTCAATATTATTTTGAGTGAGTAGCATTAGGCATCATATTGATTATAAGATTGAAATTTAAATTTAGTTTCCCGAAAATGTTTTCTGTTTTTAACATCGTAGAAGTTAACGTA